>WYDI02030617.1:10491-28802 GCA_009867235.2 Psittacus erithacus
GGACAGGTTGTGGGGGGAAAACAAGCAGGCTACATGCTTTGTCTAATTTACGACTAAGCTTAAACCACAACAAGGACGCTGAGCACATGTATCACATTTATAAAATAACAAGAATACCATCCTTTTACACAGAATATTTATTCTCTAAAGATACTCAAAATTCTAAGCTGATCTAGTGAACAAAAGAGGATCCTTGTTAAACGGAATAATTTCATTTTTAAAAGTATCTTGACTGGGAACCAATTACAGTGAAATTTTAAAAAGCAAGCATTACCTTTAAGCTATGCTTTTCTCTCTGTAAATACCTTTATTTTCTATGCTGTTTGTTACATAGGAAATCACTGTCCGTCCTATTGTGAAATACATTTAGTTTCTGATACTAAAACCACATCAGCATATATTCCTGTTCTGTGCTCTGCTATTCCTCATTTCTTCCTGGAGCATGGCTATCTACAAACAGTCATTTCCTTCTCATTGTGGCCTTCAAGATAAGAACTATTTTAAATGCTGAAGACTTCAGCTTACTTACAAACAAAGGTTTCTGTGCCAACATGAGTGAATTCGCCAGACTGCTCAAATCTCCTATTCCCATTTCATGAGACTCGTGTGTCTGGTATCATCTCAGAAGTGCCAATCTAATGTACCTAAAACTGCCAGGCGACTGTACTTCTGCCTGCTGGCATCCCCTTCCCACGGGAACCATGTGAAACAACGTTTGGAAGTAGATAGAGTTTAATAGAATATCCTCTGTGAACGACAGTGTACTTAGGGTGACATCTGGCCCTTAAACTTTCCCACTGCAAACTGACACTTCATCTTGATTTATTTTTCCATTCTTCCATTTCCCTCCTGGTCATGAGTACTCGTTTGGCTTCACCAGCAAATCAGTGTTTGGCCTTTGATTTTGCTGGGGACCAGAAATTCAGTGCTTGCCCTGACTGCTCAGCTCTGTCGCCAAAGTATTCAGAGAATATTAACCTTTTCCAACTCTCCTGCAGACAAATCTTACCCAGGACAGTGGTAGTAGAAAAGCTATGATTTGATTAATACAAAGCATGGGGTGGCTATGGAAGGAGAATTTCTTGTAAAGGAAAATCAGCTCTTTCTTGTCAGTAAATGAATATTCTTTCCCTATTAAGGCAGACTCCTGCTTTAAAACTTTTATGTCTTCCATATATCATGTTTTTGGAAAAAAGTTTTGCTATTTAAATAGCTTCCAGAGTGTTACAGGCTTATATGAGTACAATTTACAGTACTTCATAAATCAGCAGACCTCAGATGCATTGAGCAGTTGAGATTTTAAATTGACATCCTTTCTTTTTATGAACATTAAAAGGCTTGATCTTATGACATATTTACATAGAAGTATCTCTGCTGCCTCGGCCAAATTGTTCCTAAAGTATAAAGTCCTTTACCTGAAAGAACATAATGATGACAACCTGAAGCTTTGTACGTTAAATTATCTAAGTGTTACAGCTAGTCCAGAGGGGTTAGCTCAAGAACAGGAGAGATCTTTGCAGAGCCTGTTGCTTCCACATAAAAATCATGGAAATTTGTCCTTTAAATAAGAATCACATGCAGGAATCCCACGGGCAGAGGTGACCTCAGAGACTGGACTAAACACATCCATCTTCACTTTAAAAAGAGCTTACAGAAGGCTGGGGCATCCTATGGACATGACCAACTTCCAAATCAACACATCTTGGCATGGCACTATTAGAGTAACTAAATGCAGGTATGTCAAAAACAATGGCATGCTTGAGTCATACCTCTCTCTCAGATCCCTCAACTAGACAAAAGAAATCTCTCTGCTGACATTCTGCGTGGGTTTTACCATTGCCTTCAGCAGACCCTCAGCACCACCAGCCTCACTAAGGCACCATCTGGTTCCTGCACAGCCACTCCTGACTCAGTACTGATGCTATTTCTTACAACCATACTGGAAAATTATGGTAATAGTTCTTCCCTCCAGAGTGGCTAAAGATGACTGTGGGAAGACATAGAATTGATAGGTTTCCTTGGCTTTTTTTAAGATGGAGTGAAAAGGAAAACACGTAGAAGTGTTCAGCTGAAAGAAGCTGAAAGATCTAGTACCTTTGACTTCAGATTGAAGACATTAGAAACAGTGAAATATGCCCCAAAATAAAACACTGAGAGACAACTTATCATTCTTACAAAAAATGTTTCAAATGATCAGGCTCGCTTTCCATATGAGAATGATTTCTCTATACATCCAGAATGCCTAGAAGGAGTGACGTATGTGATGAGAGTTGACCTTGAAAGCTGGGGAACCCCAGTTTGAGTTTATTCAACTTTTTCATTCTGGGTTATTTTGAATGAAAATGAAGCTGTACAGTTGTAGGGATCCCCCAGAAAAAGGAACAAAGTAACTTACACAATCAAAACAGAGCAGGATGCAACACATTTTAGCTATCTCCAAGAGCCAAGTATACGTGGGGTTTTTTTAATTTACTTGGATCTTTCTGCACTTCTGTGCAATTGAATAGTGCCTTTTCTGCCTCTAGCAGACAGGAGAACCTGTGCAAGCATCTCATGTAGTTGAAAATGCACAGCCTTCTGAAGCTTCAAAGACCACATTTCAGTAACACATAATACAGAGCTGGATGCCACCAACCATGTTTCTAGTAGAGAAATCAGACTTTTTTGTAAAGCTTACTATTTTGAGAATTGATCTGAGCTTCAGTCAGTGTGTTGGCCGAAATCTTCCAAATACATACACACACAAGTAATTTCATCTATCTATGAACCTCTGTTGAAGAAAATGAAATCACTTACATACGGCAGTGGAGTTATATACTATATTTTAAGAAATACGTGCTTTGGAAAAGACAAGAAGGTGGCAACCGTAGGGCAAACTTCCTTGAATTAGAGTACATCTTGAAGTTCACAGACACAGTAACTTCCCTCCAGGACCACAGTTTACTGTAAGCAACTGCTGTGAGTCAGATTTTTCAGGCTTTTGCCTTTAAGTCTGCCTTAAAGGCAGCTCTCTTTGCATAGCCAGAGACTAAATGCTTACAGATTGTGATTACTTCAGAAGAAAAATAATTTTGAGACCCAGAGCATTAAATCTGTCTGATACATTTCAAATAGAAATCAGAGTTGAATATTTACATACCATTACCTAACTGGCCTGCCATTTTTTAATTACTACATATCTCCCAGTGAAGCTGGAGACACATATTTCAGAGCTTCTCTCCAAGCAGAGGGCAACAGTCCACTTCTCATCATGAAGAAAAAGGAGAAAATGAGCCAGGAATAAATCATCCCATCATTTGAAACAACCCCAGGATGTAGACACGACTGCCTTAAATGATGCAACTAATATTGGCTGTCCATGAAAAGTTACCAATGAAATTATTTGGTTATTAAGAAGCACCAAGCAAAAGCAACCAGCCTCTAGACTTAGTTGCTGGCTGTAATCAAACAAATGTTCATGTATATCCCTTATGACTCAGACACACACCCTGAGAGCTGAAAGAACAAAACTAATCAACATTAATAATAAACTTTAACTTCCTCTTGGTAAACCTTGCTCACTTTTTAGTTATACTTCCCACTTAAACAGGTATTGCCTAAAGAAATCACATCCTCCCTCCTCCCTTCTGCCAAAAAGCACTGTTAACATACGTGTAAAATATTATGGCTCCATTATTGTCTTTGTAAGAGCCAGCCACCCTGAATAGCTTCCCTTCCCTACAGCAACAGAGCTGAATCGTCATAGCCAAGAGAAGAGCAAAGAGCAAGCTCTGCTATTAGTTACGCCAGTGCAAATGCCAACAGAAGTTGAGCCTGTTGTTAACATCAGAGGAATTATTGTTACAACCAATTTGTCTCGTGGTTGGGGTGTGAGCTCATTTTTCTGAGTACTTCGGAAAAAAACACCACCTGCTCACAGCCTCTTCACTCATTGTGATGTGCAGAAGATGTAAAGGATCACAATATGCCTCCGTCTGAAAACATGACTGATTACGAATGAGGGAATTCAGGGGCAAGGATGCTGAGAAGACATTAGGTACCCAAATGTACAACAAGGAGAATATTAAATATGAATGTATTTAGCTTCCTTGCTCTCCACTCAGGCAGGTACATCTTCATTGCTTCCACTACACAAGGAAATTATAGCGTAGACAAAGAAGTACAATGTTTTCAAAGGTATTCACTTCAGTTTGGATCTGCCTGATCTAGTCTTGGACACCTGACTGAGGTTCTTAAATAGTGGCTATTTGGCAAACCAAATCCCCTCTGCAGACACTCATCTCCCCCTGTTGGACCACAGCAGTCCTGACTGAAGTTATCTCTGTTATGTGTCAATAGTTTGATGGCAGAATTTCATCCCTGACTTTCCTAAATGTGGTCACATTCTCGTTACCCAGAGCTCAGAGAAGTAGCCATGCCAGGGCTGAACAGGAGCCAGACCTGGTCCTGCTTCCAGCCACCTGCCTGCTGAAGGGCTCTGTCCCTGCAAGCAGTCCTACCCAAACATCCCTCCTGCCAAAGCAGTACACATTTTCTGTCCTGCTGCACATTTCCACAGGGCAGAAAACTACACAGTGACAGTTTACATCATGTTTTGTCCATTTGCTACTCAATGAATATAACAATTGCATTCATATGATTGAATGGATGGTGGATCCACCCCATCCAAAGGGAGGATCTCTCCTTTCAATCTCCAGATAGGGCATTAAATATATAAACTCTAACACTTACGTACTGTCCCAGACATGCCTATGTCATCATGTCCTTGCACACATCCCCAGAAAAGCCTTTTTACAAAATTAAACTTGGTAAAGGTGCTAAAGGACCTTTCTTTCCTATAAATACGATTTCAGACTGCAAGCATAAGAAAATAAAATAAATTTTATAATAAATATGCACTGTAAGAAACTGTATAATCAGTGCAAACTCAGTGGATATTTTGGGTAATTCAGAAGCACACAAATAGCAAGAAAGATAGAAAAATGTAGAAATACCAGTGCAGTTTCTACTAATCCCAACATGGAAACCTAGCAAGGCAGTCAGTGCAATGTTTTTTGAGTTTAGCACTAATTAGCAAGGTTAACCCAATATCTATCTTGATCTTCACAACTGCTGTGAAGCACCTTCACAGACTATGTAACAGTTTACAAAGTACTGTCAATTTCCAATGATCAAAATCTTGACTGTAGTTGCCCCACTATCATGATGCAGTCTTTAAAATCATGAAGTTAAAAAACAAATTTCAATAAACAATAACAGCATTTAACAACCATTTGTGGATGATGTTTGCATTTCTAGGTAGGAACTAACTTCTGATCTTCAAAATACAGGGTCATATTTGCTTAACATTTTGAACTTTTCTCTGGCTCAGGGAGATAAAAGCCTAATCTTCATGTTCTTTTCAAGAAATATGAGATTCACCTAAAATAACGTGATTACAGCAACCAGACCAGTTTCTGTTGTTGGGGTATTTTTAATTGCCAGATCAGGTGATATGACTGCAGCAGAACCACTTCCATGGCACCTGTTCAGTTTATGATTGTTGCAATACAGTCAACAACAACTGAGTTACTGCCTATTTGCTCTGAAGCAACCCCATTTACCTATGCCTGATGTCAGGTCACTCTTCTACTGCACATGCATGTTACAGCAGCTGAGTTTCTGTCCTGCAGGAATGCAGCAGTAATAGTGCAACATAATGGGAAAACAGAGAAAAGACATTTCATTCCCTCTTTATTCCTGGAAAATAAGGCACAGAAAAAAATAGTGCATCATTATTAAGCTTTTCTATTAAACACACTATGCTCATACTCAGAAGTGGTTAGACTCAGAATATCTCTCCAGCCAAGGTTACAGAGGGTTTGCTTAAGCCCAGCATCATATCCAGGTCTGAACTGGCTCCCAGTTAAACAGCTCAGAGTTTGGATAGCATTATCTCGTATCAGCCCGCTCATGACGATGCTCACTGAGAAGTGGGGACTTTTGCTAGACAAATTGTCACTGCCACTGGCATACACAGGAACAAACCCACAATGCTGGGGAGATCCCTCAGCATGCTCCTCTCAGCTAGGTGCTAGCCAAGCTCTGAGCATGGAAAAGCCAGACACATGGGCAATTGATTGCAAAATGCATTTTAGTGTCACAGTGGAAATAATCTGTCCAGCTTCCCAAGTGAATGTTGCTGTGGATCCATATCCCTTGTTCCTGGGGCCATGCGGCATGTGTGCAACCTGCTGGGCTGTGACCACTGAGCCTGTATGTCGCACTCCGAATGTTATACCTCCATAACTGGAAGTCTCTTGTTCTGATCTTTGGAGGCCATACATGGAAAGAAAATCTTGAGGCCAGAAAAGCAAATATTTCCAAGATATTCCTACCTGAAGCTGTCCTGAAGAGTTTCTGGAAGGGATGCATGGAAGCTGAACTGACTTCTGGAAAGCCAAAATATGTTTTTTCCCTCTGAGCCAGCCCTGAGGGCACAACAATGACTGGTGAGGTCCTTGCCTCAGCACCACCGGCCCTTACATCTTGTTTCTCATCAATGCACAGATAAGGGAGGGCAGTATATAATACACAACAGGGGAGTCTGGAGAAGGTCAAATCATTTGTGTATGCATAACCATGAAAAATATTCGCACTAAGTAAGCGCACTCACAAGTAAACTCTGAAGAATACTTTCCTGAGCTCTGTTTTGATCTTCCTCCCCACACTCAAAGTTTATGTCCTTCTGACAATCATAAAATACAAACCTTTAACCATTCCAGTGCAAGCTTTATAAAATTAAGAGGTTTACATGGCTACAAAGGTTAAATTCACATATTTTCCTGCTGACATCACTAGTTTTAAACTTTTAAGTTTGGTTGTGAAAATCCCCAGTCCATCCACATAAAACAAACTGAAAAACTCAGAGAGCAGTTTTGTTTGGGATTACTCAGGGGTGTTTGAGAAGGTATTAGGTCTGCCTCTCTCAAAGCACTGCAAAAATGATTTGTCTCCCTGTAAAAAACCAAGACAACCCTTTCTTACACACACGCACAGCCGCACAGGGGCAGAGCAGAGGGTCAGAGTTACTGTGTATCCTTTTTGTGTTAAAGAGAGTGGAACCATTTCTCTACCAGTCTATGTAATATGCCACAGCCGCAACCACTTTGCTACATCTGAATATAGCTCTTGAGTGGGGATGACTCGCAGCAGGTTCAGGACAGGACTTGGATGCGCAAGCACACTAGGACAAGAAGCAGTCCTACATGGATCTGTGACACCAAAGCTGCACCAGGAAGATGGTGAAGACCTCAGGTACACAGACTTGCAGAGAAGCCCTTCTGGTTATAGCTATCTGGATGAGGGATTAAAAACGGCGAAGTAAAGGAAGGTTTGGGGTATGTCTTTTTTAGAATCAGGTCAGCAAAACAGGCAAAAGCCTTAAGTCTACACCTAGGTTTTTATTATATTCACGTGACCAAACTCAAACAGAGCCTTCACAGCCATGTACAGGTCCTTCTGAAAACCCTGCACTTCCTCATCCCTCATTAAGAGTCTCCCCTGGCATCAGTTCAAGAACATGTTGGTGCTAGGAAAGATAAGGTCTTGTGTGCCAGGCTGAGCAACAGAGAGGGGTAGAGCTCTACAGAAAGGGCATTTTGAGAATTACACCTCACAGAACGGAGTGTTGTAGCAGACAGGAGTTATTTTCCAGGAGTGTGATGCATCTAATTACATATGATGTTCTCCAGTGAGGGCTGCCTTTCAGAACAGTACATGTATTTTTTGCCAATTTTTAGCATTCTTTTGTCAGCAGCATAAAATCCCTATAAAATTAAGATACCTGAATTCTGCAGAGATTTGCAGCATCAGGAGCTGAAGGCAATACAGCCCATAGTCTGGGGTGTGTGGGAGTCCCAGACCCACTTGATACCTGTGCAGAGCTCAAGCAGCTTATTGAGCTGAGACTGAACAAGAGCACAAGTGTCATTGCCTCCTGCTCAGAAAACATCCTCATTATAGAAAACATTGGTAGAAAACATTCAATTAGAGGAACAAAAAAAATGTTCAGAGCCAGGACTTAGAAACACATCTGCATCTGTTCCTCTTCTGTCACAAGTGTCACCTCGTGCTTCCTGAGGGTCTGATCCTGCTTGTGATGGATAAGCATCAGCAAAAGCTGCATGCCCACAGCAAGGAGAGTGTGAGACCCTGTGAGCAAAATCACTCAGTGTTGCTGGAGCACATCTCAGGGTGATCACAACGCTCTTGACAACAGCAGAGATGCAAAAGCACACCCGTAGCTGCTGTAGATAGCATGTGTCAACATCAGCGTTTCCCATGTTTATGAAGAACTTGATTGAATAAAGGGCACGGCAATAAACTATAAAAGTGATTCCAGATTGCAGCACACATATCCATCACATGCCTTTTCTCCCCTAGAGTATTATATTTCATCTAATTGGTGACACATATTAAGTGCCACAGACTGTCGACCACCCATGTGAAGCAACGGTTCCCTCACTGCTCATTATTGTGCCTTCCCAAGAACAACAATTTCTCCAAGTTCACCAAAACCGCCTCATTTCACTGAGGTACATTCCTCCATGTTCAGTGGGAACGCAGCATGTACATGAACCTATGACAGTAAAATGAATTTGTTCAGATTTTTGCCTTCAGGGTGACCACTAAGATGCTGCCACCAGCCAGAAAATTTGTGATCTAATTTGGAGGCAGTGGTGCATGTTTTTTCTCTGAGGCTTCTGGAAAACAGAGCTGGATTCTTCCTTTTACGTGGTAAAAAATGTCCAGTTCTTCTCCAAAGGGCAGCAGGCTGAAACAGAAATGAAGGCACTTCACAGAGGGCTGTTGGCTGTGCATGCAGGCCCATCCTCCAGGCAGGCTGGTGTGCACTTGGACACCAAGTTTGATGCTGGGGTACCTCAGCTGCTGCCAGTGATGGTCGTTCACAGCCACCAGCAGGGAGGAAAAGCAGGGTTTTGAGATTCATTTTTGTCACAGCTGCCTCATTAATTGTTTTAGATGGCTGTTCTACAATCTTCTATGTACTTTCTCCTTAGCCCTCAATTGCAGTGCAGAATAATGCAGCCACAATGAGTGATAGGATGTTTCAGCTACAATTTTAATGCACAGCATCTCATTTCACCTGCTTAACCCTGCCTCCTGCAGAGTGTTTGAGATGGGCTTAGAAATATCGCACAAAAGGACCAGAAATATTTTTTTCCTCTTTAGAAAATTTCTGGGTAAAGTCTGCTTCTTCCAGCCAAGCTAAAAATACTGCTGCTTCATCGAGAATCAGCACTTGAAAAGGTTTCCTAAAGGTCACAGACTGGGACTGGGGGCTTGAGCTCCTGAGATTTACATTTAGCTTTTGCTCTAAACAGTTATGTGTTATATGGCTTTGCTCTCCTTTGCCCTCATGTACTCAAACAAGTGACAACTGCAGGGTTGGCGATGCCAGCATGCCCAGCTCACACATGCCCTGCTGAGCTGCAGCTGAAGCATGAGATATCACCACACATCCCCGAGGCAACAGGGTTGTGAGGGAGGCATCGTTTTGGCTCCTGGTAACTTGGATGAGGAGGTTCTTTCTTGGGGAGGGCCATTTCTGGCCAGTCTTACATCTGGTACTTATTTCTGGCTCTGGCCCCATGAGATCACCCAGCAGATGAGCAGTACAGAAGTATGATTAACACCAGAGAGCACCGAGTTTGGGGCAAAGAAACACTGAGATATCCCACACCTTAGCAGATCCATCCCTTCTAAGAGAAAGTTTCCCTTGCTCTACCTTTCTTCCCAGAAGCAACTCCCTAGGGGCACCAGAGGGGGAGACATGGAGATCAAGGGCCAAAACTGAGACCTGGAAATGAAACATTTACCACTAGTCCAGCTCCTTGCTCCTACCATGGTCGCGTTGGGAGTTACATACTAACCTAATTTAGCAAGAAGCATTGCTGCTGCTTTGGTAGGGATATTGCTTTAGAGGTAAAGACAGTGTCTCACAAGAGCTCCAGTGCTCCTCAAGTTAAATACACCTGAATGCAACTGCTTCAGCATCCTCCATTTGGGGCTTTCAAGCCAGGCAGAAATTCAGTGGATTTGGAAATAAAACCTTGAACCAAATCTCCCTGATGAATACTAATTTCCAAGGAGCTTCTTAACTATAAAATAAAAACGTTTTCCAGGCTTTTTGATATTCTTCCCCGCAATTCAGCAGCAGCATGGGCAAGAAGACAAATACAATTCTTGACAGCGTAAGGCAGCAATGTATTAACAAGAGAGAAATAAGTGCGAGCCGCATGTTCGGCAGGCGCTGCCTGCACCTTCTAACGCCCTCCGCGGCGACAACAGGCATCCGTCAGGGACGCGGAGAAAACCTGCAAGAACTGTTTCCCGCGGCTCCTGCCGCGCGTAAGTCCTCAACCGCGGAGCTGCGGCGGGAAGGCAATCATGTCCGAACCGCGGCGGAATCGGGTCTGTAGCAAGCATCAAAGCGCCTGAGGTAGCCTACAAGGCCAGGAATGAGTTTTGGGGAAGACTCGGAATCACCGCGGCGCTCAGCTCGGAGGAGCGCCGAGGGCACGAAGGAAGCGGTAGGGCGGCGGTACGCGGGCGCCACCTGGCGACGGCAAGCAGCGGCTGCAGCGCGGGACCATGCAGCGACTCTGTCCCTCAGCAGCGCCGGCCTCCGGTTCCCGCCCTCCTGCGGCTCGGACTGGGCTAAATTAAACTGAGAATCGTCCTCGCCGCCGCTGGGAAGCTGGGGGACTGCCAGCGTCCCGCTCGGGCCTTCCTCCACCGGCTTTACCCGCAAAACCAGGGTCAAAGATCCTACAACAGCACTTCTGTGGCCTCGCAGCCTCAGTTTGCCTGCTGTGTTAGGGAGGTCAGCAGTCACCTACCCACCTCCCTGGATAACCACTCAAATTATCATAAATAACGTTGTTACCAAACTTTCCAACAAAGCTTCAGCCATGCAGGCCAGGGACATCCCGCCAACACCCAGAACAGCTTTGTCTCATCCGCAAAGCACCAGCGTAAGAGCTGGCAGAAATGACTGTTACAGGCACTTATGTTCAATCCCTGCTCTGCAGGAACTAAGCTCTTACAGCAATTAAAGACAGTCAGCAGTATCCTAGATAGTGTAAACAAACAGTTGCAACCAGGAAGTAAAGACACCACTGCCCCATCATAGCTGCTGAATGACTGCTGCCACATGACACCCCTCCAATCCCTCCACTTTCCCACTTAAATGAAACAATAAAAAAGCCCCCAAGAATCCCCCCCCAAAAAAAAAAAAAAAAAAAAAAAAAAACCCAAAAAAACAAAAAAAAAAAAAAACCAACAACAAAAACCCACAACCAAAAAACTCCCAGGATGAGAAAATCTTCCAGAAGCAAAGTCCCAGTAAATTCAGTAGCTGTTACTCCTGGATTCAACAAGATAGTAAGAAACCAGTGTCCAAAGAGAGGAAATACATAAATGTACTCCAGTTCATCTGAACTTTACCTTTCTTGGGGAACGGGAGAGATATCAAGTCTTATTATTGGCAGGAGAGAGAGATGTTTATAAGAAGCCGCTAGTTGGAAAACTTCCACAAACCGCTGCCCAAATGCTAATGATTCAAAGACGCAACTTTAACACAGAAACATCTGAGCTCAAAGTGTAGCAGAAGGACATCTTGAGGAAATTAGACTAAAATGTTATTGCACATGAAAGTGCAATCGTTCCACCAAAAAAAAAAAGAAAGACTCAAAAGATCCTTTATGCCACAGTACTGCTGTACTGCAGGATCAGACACATTGCAAGCCCTTTCTTCAATGTTTGTCTATCCTGTTGAAGACTCTAAGACCGAATAAACAATCACTGTCAGCAGTCTACTGCCACCTAAAAAGCATGACACCAGCAGAAAAAGCTAGTAACATGAATATATTTCTCCATCTCTCCTCTCCTAGAAGTCAGTAGTCACCAGCTCTTCCAAATAACTTTGTCATTCCTTAAATCAAAAGGATCAAAAAGCTCTATTCAAGTAGCTTTGGTACTAACATAAAACTTCATGCAAAATACTATCATTTCCCTCCTAGTCATATAGTTTATAGGGAAGTGCAACATCTTGTCCCAGGGAGGAACAACCCCATGATGCATTAATACATGCGGAAACCAACTGGCTGGAAAGCAGTGTGGCAGAAAAGAACCTGGTGCTCTTGGACATCAAGTTTACAATGAACCAATGGGCCCTTGAGGCAAAGAAGGTTAAATGGCATCCTGGGCTGCATCTGAAGGAGTGTTGCCAGCAGGTTCAGGGCTCTGCTCATCACTGGTGAGACACATGTGGACTACTGTGTCCAGCTCTGGGCTCCCCTGTACAAGACAAACACAGACATACTGGAGAAAGTGCAGTGAAAGGGCACTAAGATAACTCACCAGGAGACCCTTTCATACGAGGAAAGGCTGAGAGACTCAGGTCTGTTTAGCTTAGAGAAGCTTTGCAGAGATCAAATCAACGTATATAAATACCTAAAAGGAGGGTGTACAGAAGAGGGAGCCAGGCTCTCTCCAGTGGTGCCCAGTGACAGGACTAGAGGCAATGAACACAAACTCAAACACAGGAAATTCCCTCTGAACATTAGGAAAACTTTTTTTGCCGTGAGAGTGACCAAACACTGGCACAGGTTGTCCAGAGAGGTTGTGGAGTCTCCATCTTTAATGAAACTCAAAAACCATCTGGGCACAGTCCTGAGCAACCGGCTTTAGGTGACCTCGCTTGAACAGGGGGGTGTGACAAGATGACCTCCAAAGGTGCCTTCCAACCTCAACTATTCTGTGATTTGGTGATACATGTTACAGCTGTATACTGAGGAAGCCAGAAAAACCAGGCTTACAAGTTAAATGTAACCTTTTAAAAGCGCCAGTACCCAGCTTCCAAAAGAAATGCATTGCCAGCTAACAAAGGCGAACAACAAAATGCTTTTCACCAGAAGAACTAGGCATTTGTTTCCTAGCTTTTACTAACTGCTGTTGAAGAACAACACTAAACCTCCAAGATTCATGCAGAACAAACAGATTTACAGCTGGCGATCCAGATTACTTTGCATAGAAGTAAATGCTTTGGAGTGCATAGAATGGAAATTACGATTTAGCTCTTACAACACTGTTTTCTTCTAATGCAACTTTCTTTCAGGCTGTCAGTTGGTCATTTTGCCCTTAACACTACAGAATTTGCTCCTCTTACTTATAAGAGTTCCATAAAAGATGAATTGTAAGGAAAAGCAGTTTACAGCAGTAAACAGTTAAGAACCTGTTGAATTCTTGATGGTTTACACCAGCTTACTTTTACCAGAAGTAGCTACTCAGTCTTCTTAAACAAGAGGTGGTTAAGAAGGAAGTGAGGAAGAGGCAATAGCTGGCCTACAGAATTTCAGCAGGAATATCCAGCAAGAATTTACCAAACAACAAAAACAGAAGGCACTTGAACTAGTACTCACAGTACTAGAGACTAGACATAGCTTCTCATCCTTGCAAAAGAAGTTTCTAAACAAGTTCTGTAAAGTTCTCACAAAGATCTCAGACCAAATAGGGTATTGTTAATTCTCAGAAGTTTTAAACAGTCTGCAAATACGCTTGCAGAACAGGTCACAAACACTGCTACTCAATTTTTCTACAGACCAGCTGCAGAGCACTTATCACAATTCTATACACTACCAGGTGAAACAGATCAATCTGGAAATGATTACTGCAGTGCAGTATTTGTCAGTTTTCAGAGAACAGAAGCATTATCTGTCTCATTCTTTTTCATGACCTTTAGGCCTAATATACCAGAGTACAGAACTCAAGTGTTTATGCTTTCTACCTTGAAGGAAGTGAGTGGATACCAACAAAGTTAGGTAGCAGTTCTGGGAGTAAACATTTGCACCTAGTAATTGCAGGCTGTTCTCACTTCCTCATTTCCTACCCCTCGGCAGACCAAATGAGCAGGAAGCTGGCTGCTGTCATCTAAAACTGCCACCGAAGGGGTCCTGACCTACAGTCCAAAAGGCAAGGGAGGCTGACAAAACTAAAGTCTTTACTTTCATTTCAGGACAGGGCATTCACCAACATAATATTAAATGACCTGTTACACAGTAACTCAGCATCCTTAGCCAGGACCCTTCCCTCTGGACGAAGCTTGGCTAAGGTAATCCAGAAAAGGTCAAGAGCAACACATTTTCTGCCTCAGAACCTAATCACTACTTGAAATTTTGTAAACCCTTCCAATATTGCTAAATCTAAAATACAAGTATTGGAAATGACAGAGAACCACTGCCTAGTGTTTGCTCCAAGAATATCTCTGAAAAATAGCATATTAGGATATGGAACTACACATTCTTCAACTACAGAGCAGATAAAATGCACCCCAATTAATGATAAATGAAGAGCTCAACATTTACACTTCTCCATATTTTGAGGTTTTCATCACTGTATAGCAATGAGCATATCTGGAAGAGGATATACTGGCTACACCTCATTGCCTAAGAAACATCAGTACTCAAGAAGCCAACAACTCTGTAACACACACTCACAAATAAAACCAACTAATCTCTGAACTACCAAAACAACCAGACATAAAATTCCTCTGTAGTGTTATCTGAATAGGTTGACTGTTACACACCAAAAAAATATGACTGGAAGCTAAGAGAGGGAGCATGAAGAAAGTAAGTGGCACCCTAACCTACTGCTCTTCTCCTGCATCTAGCCCACTTGGGTCATCTGCTGAAAGAGTGACAGCAATGTGCCACCAAAACTTATCCTAATAACTATGCTTTTGCTCAAAGGTGACTTATGACAATAACTGGAGATGATGATCCAGTATTATTCACATCTCCTAGGAGTGTCAGGAAATGCCTACTTTACTATTATACTCCCTCAGAGGGGTGTGTGTGATGGTGGGAATCTATGCCTGTAGTTTGCTTATGGCATATGGCAGTTATCATTTACAATATTAAGTACTGACATATGTTTTCAATATATATGTGTTTTGCTCTTCACTCATACCTTAAGATACAAGCTTTATCCTTGTTCAGGCAGGCAATCTCTACACTAAACTTCTCCAGATTCCTCCCACAAGAAATATTCATGGCCTGCACCATGCTCCATTCTGAGCTTAGAAGATGAGCTGAGTAACCAGTGCTGACAGTAATCCCATAAAGGTCAAGAGAAAAAGCATCTCTAGTCTGACCCCCAAAAAGGCTTGAACCTCTGTAGAGTAGGCAGGGCTTCATGACACTAGCCAGTAGCAGAAATTCAGGAATCACAATATCCACCTCCCCTTCCCAGCTCTCTCAGGCTTTATGCAGCAGAAGCAAGTAAAACACACAACTAAGTCAAAAAAGGGAATCCTCTTTGTCAACTGAAACATCCAAGAGCTGTAGCAAAACCCTTTCCTTCCTCACTTTGCTTAAATCGGTTCTGCAGCAATTAAAAGCTATTCTGCTAGCATGGAGCAAAAGTAAGTAGATTAAAATGTGACTGGTCCTTAAAAGATGGAGTTGTACCTCCTGTGTAGTGCCTGACAGATTTGGTCTACCTCCAAGGCATTGTCTAGGAGTACTATTGGTCTCATCACAAAACAAGTGCTGCTTCAGGGTGAGAGCCTGAAGAGGAAGGGGTTTGGTTGATTGGTTTTGATAAGCCTTACTGCAAACTGTAGTATCCTCCAAGAACTTCCTTTTCTAGTAAGTCTAAAGCCCAGGAAAAAAGATTTGCTCCTCCTCTCAAAAGATAACATTTGGCAGCACTATAGGTAAACCCGACAAGAGTTTAACCACACAATAGCAATTTAACAGCCTATATGAAAAGCTTAAGAGAAGTCCTTAATAGAAAATGTCATTCTGCAGCAGCAGTTTGACATGTTTAGGAGACTGAACAAATCTAAAGAAATATCAGACTAATTTCTCTTTCATATTTTAGGAACTGATTAAGAAAGAGATTAACCCTAAACTGCCAACATATTTCACTTATTCTAAATTTCAACTTTTATTTAATACAATTTCTTCTTTTTTCCCCAAATGCTCTTCCTCAACTTCAGTCTTGCAAATCTGTGAAACATTCTATACTGGAGGAAAGGGGGGAAAAAATGAGAACACCAACTTCTCCCAACTACCTGTTTCATCTGAACTGTGACTATGAACTACGTAAATGTGAGCAGTTACTGAATAAACACAAAGCAAAAGATAATCTAAAACTTCTTGTTTCATTTCTTTAAACAATACATAAACGATGGAGACAACCTGGAGAGGCAAATAAGCATAAACTGAAACAAAATTACACAGTGCTGATTCTGTGAACACAGACATCTCCCCATTTACAGACCTTCCCACACCTTCCCACCACTAACTCATGTTTTGTGTTACGTCTATAACTACTAATGATCAACTGTAAGAATGCATGGTATACACAAAGACTAAGGTCAACAGCCTTTCAGAAGACAGTTTCACATCATCTCTCAACTGTAGAACACAACACATTTAGTCAGCAGTAAAATGTGGAAGCATACTATTTAACAGCACTTATTTAATTCAAAACAAGGTCCATGAGTATTCACTACTTTAAGACACTTCAAACTCAGATTTAGCAATTCTTTCAATTTTTCCATTACAGATTCAGACTCTTGCACAACACATGCAAGGTCATGGACAAACTTGCCTATCTTTTTCCTTTCCTACAGGTCCATTAAGGACAAACTACATTAGTCTAAAAATCAACTTACAGGTTCAATTTGCAATTACAAAACACACCTTCCAATAGTCACTCTCATTAATACAAACAGAACTCCCATTCATGCAGATAGGCTATTCATACAGAATATTAATCGTCTGAGTGGGTCAATGAAAAATGAATGATAGCTCACCAGCCTCACTTTTAATTCACTTATTGGTATATATGGATTCATATAAACCAGTCTTTAAGGTTCTGTATAAAAACTGCATCAGTAAGTTAAGTAACGCCACAGGATAATCAAAGTCAGTAAATACGGTATTTACAGTCACCTAGACAAAGCTTAACTCTGTCTCTTACACATTCATCTGTCTTATTATTTATTTTCCACAAGACCCAAACCCCTTGAAATACATGTGTTTATTTCATATCTATGATTCTATTCTATGACTTTATATGCTTTAGTCAGGAAGGCCTGAAAGATGCTGTCTTCCAGCACAACTTGATACTGTGGAAAAACAATATTCTTCTCAACATAAATTTTCAAAGATGCTACTGATTACACCAGGAACTTTATTCTAGAATTACATGCTTTGCCTAAAGAAGACAGCAGAACAGTATTTAATTAAAAATACAGAAATGCTAGTTTTTAAGTTACCTCCGCCCTCCCAGCACTTGCAGACAAATATAAATGCCTTTGAAGAAGCATCATCTGTAAATGAGGAAATCTCCCCTGGCCATGGTACAAGCTCCTGCCCACCTGCCATCACATTATGAAACTTGCTTTAGAAGAGTTGTATTTAGAAAGATAACAACTGGTTTTGTGCAAGCTTCTAGAAGAACTGAACTGGTAAGAGACTAAATATAGGAAGTTCTAGTTCAAAAGATAGTTAACACTGCTATAGAATGGAAGTGCTTATACAGCCAAAGTAGAAACATTGCCTGTACTATTAACCAAGGTTCTTTTTGACATATTCAGTAACATTTCTACAGCGTTCATTACTATAGCGCCTGAAAATGAAGGAGGATTATAAAACACCTACAATGAAACTACTTATTTCCTAAGAACACTTCAACCTAACTGTAATATAGAACAACTGTCTATACTTCTGAAACCTCTCTTACTAATTTGGAAACCATCAGAGCTGAAGTTTAGATCTAAGCTTACACTTCAGAAAGTCTGATCTTTCACATTTAACTTTGCAAGATAAGAGAAGCATTTTCAGACATAAGTATTTGTCTTATTTCAGTAGCTGTATTGATTATTTCAGGTGCAAGTAACATGCACGGGGAAAAAATAAGTCAGGCCAGGATTGACTTTTAAGGACTGTTTAACAAAAACAATAAAACAAACCTTTCTGAATGAAACAGAGGAAAAAATATAGAGATTTGACACCAAAGATATAGAATCATAGAATAGTTAGGTTTGGAAAGGACCTTAAGATCATTGAGTTCCAGCCCACTACCACAGGCAGGGACACCACACACTAAACTATGCCACCCAAAGCTCTGTCCAACCTGGCCTTGAACACCGCCAGAGATGAAGCATTCACAACTTCCTTGGGCAACCCGTTCCAGTGCCTCACCACCCTTACAGTAAAGAACTTCTTCCTTAT
>WYDI02030618.1:0-35592 GCA_009867235.2 Psittacus erithacus
CATAAAAGTAGAGAGAAGGGAGAAAGGGTGGGGTTTTTAGGAATTTTAGGGAGGGGGCGGGGTTGAGGGGGGGTCACACGTGTTCTTCTTTGCATGCCAGATTCTTGCCACTTTCAAGCTAATCCTGTCAGTTCACTTCAATACAGTCACTGAAGTAGCTTAGAAAAAGAGAGGAAAAGATCTTTGATATGCTAGATCAACCAAAGTTTAAAACGTTTCTCTTTGTATATGCCATTTACAATGCAAATCTCAAGTTGGCATTTTAGGCTCGCTTACTGCTGTTACTGAAGTACCCTGGGATACAAAGGCTGGAGGTGGAGGGAGATCCCAAATGACAGAGTGCCTTTGATAGTTCAATAATAAATTTAAAAAAGAAAAAAAAATATAATTTTTATATATATACCTTCTACCTCTGCAGTGTGTGTGAGAGATGGAGGAAAAGGGAATAGTATTGCGCAGAGACTGAAGTTATTGGTCTAAGTCTTCTGAGAATTTGAATTTGGCTTTTGCCGGCATGTCCCCAGAAAGGATCTGGCCCTGTCTGGGCTATCCTGTGACTTTTAACGGGAAGGAAAACACATGTGCTAACTACGTTTGCTTAATCAGCGAGCAACTGGTTAAGTATACTTTTGAAAATGAGCCTAATTTCTAAAAAGTTGCCTTCCCAAATATATAACCTGATTTCTTTCCCTTGTGTTTTCAATATTTAAGCACTGATTAAATGTCACCAAAGATAATAGGAGGAATGCTCATGACAGCCAGCCTATTTTAAAATAGCATGGGCATGCTTAAAACAACAAGTAATTTTGCCTCTGTTGCACAGTGCGCTTAATGCATATTCAAATTAATCTGTAGATAACTTCGAGCAAGCTGGATCTGGAAATGAGTTATCTTTCTAATTGGGGATATTTGGGGATTTACCCTGCTGGATTTCACATGACCACTTCATGAAAGGTGACTATCAAACAGGTTGACTGCTGTCCCACACGTCCTCTGTAGTGGGTGTGGGGATTCGAGGTGATCCTGTCCACCTTTTGAATCAGGGTGTTTTGGTATTTCATGGGCAGTGGGGTAACCCTCTGGTCTACAGTTCATAACGCAAATTCATGTTCTGCTTCCTAACTGTGTTTTCTCTTGGTGATATGTAATGAGGGCAGAAGTGGATTTCTTTGTTATAATTTACAACTTGGTTTGCTGGGAACTGTCTTCTCACTACAGACCTACAGTGCAAGGCATTGATTTAAGGATCTGGTCAGGTAGCTGAAGTTTCCCCCAGTACTGTGGTATTTAGAGTTGCTTTGCAACTGTTTTCTGGTACTGTTGTTCTCTGGAGCATCTGCCCATCGATACCTGTGTCATATGGAAATCAGTAGGACCCTTTGTAGGGTTGTGATACCCTTGCTAGCTTAGCTACCATAGAGTGGGTTTGTCCTATACTTCTAACTTTTTCTAAATATCATTATATTGCAGACATTATTGTAAATAAAGAAAAGTAGCTAAAAAATAAGTATAAAGTAAGTAAAATGGACTTTGATGCAAGGATTATCTTCTCTTTCCATTCCCTGCATAGTGTCAATGTCATCTGTGCCCATTGAGAAACTGCTGTGGCATGAGTTGAAACATAGTTCAGGGGAGCAGCAGAGCAAATGCATCTTTTGGGAGCCAAAGTGGCCTTGTTTCTTTCTTTTTCCCTACTGTGTTTTTTTTTGTATGGGGTGTTTTGTTTTTTGGCTTTTTATTTTTTTGGTTGCTGTTTGGTTGTGTTTGTGTTATTTTTTATAGTTGCTGTTGTGTGGGTTGTTTTTTTTTTTGTTGTCTTTTTTTTAAAACTGCAAATATCACATAGATCATGACTATAGCATATGACAAGCTGTATTCACTGAAAGTGCTAGTCTTTTATTTTGAGGGGTTTGAAAATATTTTGTTGAATCTGGGGAATGATGGGTGGGGGAAAAAAAAATGTGTTTCCTCTAACTAATCTGTTACTGATTATACAAGTGCAATGTACAAATTAAGAGCCTGATCTAAATAGCACTGGGGTCAGTTGACTGAAGTGGGCTTTGAACCAATTCTCACGAGTGTTCAGCAAGTGCTGTAACGGAGGGTGATGGAGATGAGCATAGCATACTTTCCAATTTCCAACTGAAATTCCAAAGCAGACTTGGTTTTCTGGCTTGTATTGAAAAACCCTAAAATGGTTGCATAAGGGCTATTTTTAATAGGTAATGTGAGAAATATTCAGCTGCAAGCGCAAATTATTAGTAGCATCTCAAGATTGTGACTTGCAGGTGCAAGAACTAGCATTCCAGTTTCTTTTAGGACAAAAGGGTGTTTCATCAAACTTTCTGCTTTTGAATGTTCTGTGATCTAAGCCCACTAGATCACATATTTTCCCACACAACGGTGATTCTATTGCTTATTTCAGGCTGCTATGGAAAAACTTGAGGGGAAAAATATAAATAAAATATGCCCAAGCATGCAAGTCAATGATCTGTGTGTTAAGCTTACTGGCACATACAGGACAATTTTATTGCATGACCTACTGGTTAAAAACATCAAAAATATAAGTCAAGTCATTTGAAGAACTGCTTGGTGAGTTAGAATGAATAAAGTCTTTATTGAGTACATGCTTCCAGATTCATCACTGGTTCTGTTTCAGTCATACCCTATCCTAGTTTTTACTGCCCCAGGCAGTCTTTTTGAGGCCACTTGACCTGCCAGTCATATTTCAGAAACTACTGATATGGTACTTGCTGATTTAGTTTAGATTCCAAAGAGGCCAGCTGTTGGATTACAGACTAATGACCCATCAGATGCTAAAGGCAAAGGCTTTAAAGTGCACTAGTGAATTAAGCCTCAACATTGTCTGAAGGGAAGAATTTATTATGTCATTAAACTTGATTCAATAAGTTTCATTTCTTTAGATGCATTGCACTAAGCAAGAAGTAAGGAATTAACGTGACAGAGATACCATTTTGATTCTATTCAGGTAAAGCACTGATATTCAAGCACAGCATCAAGGGATGCCATTTCATAGAATTTTGGCTGTATTGATAGAAACAATAGGTTGAGAAAACTCTGCATAGCTGGTTAATCAACCATGGACTCCTCAAACTGAGTTTACTTGAATATATGCTTCAGTTGGTAAATACATGGGAAAGTGAGGCTTGCCTGATTTGATGAGACCCTTGGTAAGGTTTCAGGGGCTTTTCATCAAATATCAGAGCCTCAGTGGTGTAAAGATATTAGTAGTAAGTTATAGATGGCACTGGGATTTAATGCAAAACTTAATACAAGCACATAATGTGATGAGTCAAATGGGGATTGCAGCTTGTCTCTCAGAAGACTATTTAAGTGATCTGAGGGAAAAATCCCACATAATGCAAAGATTATTTTAACACATAAAAAAAATCCTAAAATTGGTGTTTTGTCTATTTGCATATGTTTCCTATTTGTGTTACAGCAACAGAAAAAGTGTTTATAAATAGTAACAAATATGCTTCAGGAAAATATTAGGATTTTTGCCTGTAGCTTTTGTTACTCATCTATTACAGTATCTGATGAAGTTCTCTTGAGTTCAAGATACTTT
The DNA here is from genome assembly GCA_009867235.2 of Psittacus erithacus. Taxonomy (NCBI): domain Eukaryota; kingdom Metazoa; phylum Chordata; class Aves; order Psittaciformes; family Psittacidae; genus Psittacus; species Psittacus erithacus. Next base: position 3,590 of record WYDI02030618.1, read on the forward strand.
TATGTTGTAGAATTTGTCATGTGATCAGGCAAGATGTAAAATGCTAAAACAATCAGTGGTTTTACTGAAATTCTTTTATATCAGACAGTAGAATGGTAAAAGTGTATATTTGAGTTTCAATTCATTTAAATTATGTAGTTTGATTATTTTTTAATAAATTATGTACTGTATTACAAATGTTAAGTTGCGCTGAGACACTGTGAACCATATTTATTTATGTAACAGCAGAGCTGGGATTAGGATTTTTTCTATTAGAAGATTTTAATCACTCTAATACAATTCATAATCAAAAAGAGTATTTAATATTCTGGTCATAAAATTAAAGTTGACCTAAAGGGCTGATTGTCTCTTCTCTTAACGGAGACTACTCTTTCCTTAAAATGTGATAGCTTTTCTTTGTGAGTTATAGAAATGGTAAAGGTCACTCTGATTTACGTTCATACATGGCTCTACTTTTTTTTTTTTAACACATTGGAAAGGTGAAATTCACTGCTGCGCTAAAACTGCTTTTCATTGTGTTCTGAATGATTAAATCCTACAGATAAGTGTGTTTATAAGCACACATACTTACCAATACGTATTTCTCATTAGGCTTCTAATAAAAAAACATACGTATTTCAACTGACCGCTGCAAGATATTATTCTGTTGGATTTGCTTCAGAAGAAGTAAAGCTTGGAAATTCATACAGCTCTGGGAGATTCAGCAGAACATCCGAAGTGTTTTTCACCTTCCCCTCTTGTTAGCACACTTAATTAGTGTGATAGTACTAAATAGGTGGTCCATAAGTTGTCTCAGACCATTATGAAACTCAGCTTTACCTGGCTTATGATGGTAACTTTTTGTTCTTGTGCTTTTTTTGTGTGCATGTTTTAATGAAATAGTCTGCTAGGAATCAAGCAAAAAGATGTATTTTATAATTATAATACTATTATAATAATAAAGGGTGTACTATTACTATTCCAGGTGCCCTATTCCTGGAACTGTTCAAGGCCAGGCTGAATGGAGCTTTGAGCAACCTGGTCCAGTGGAAGGTGTTCCTGCCTGTGCAGAAGGGTTGGAACTGGGTGATCTTTAAGGCCTCTTCCAACCCAAACCATTCTATGATTCTGTAATTCATATCAGGCCAGTGTACATCAGCACAAAGAATTCAGCACTTGAGTGTGTTTGTCTGGGACTGGAATGGATACTTCAACAGCTGAACACTAGCAAAAATTTTCCAAAGACTTGATTTAGTGTTTGTAAAAAAAATTTTGGACTCTCAGAAGCTGCTGTGTAGTGGAATTGTGTGCAGCTAGATTTTTCTACTATCTTTTGTGGTGGTATTTTTGTCAAAGACCCTGACTGAGGTCACCTGAAGTGCTCTGTGTGGACAACCTCAGTTGTCTTGCCCTTCTTCACTGAAAAAGTCAGGAAGCTCTGAACTGGTATTATGAAAATAGATTTTAGTATTATGCTAAAAAGGCAAAATACGCTGTTTAACCATGAAAGAGTCCATATTAATCTTCAGGCATCATCTGTGGCATCTTATACCAGTTGCAAGTAAATGTACAACCACCTGGTGCAGTGGGACCCTGTTTCTCACGATGCTTTTCCCATTCTGCAGCTCCTGGCCCAGGGAGAAATTGCTTTCTGGAGTTTGAATCACAGAGGTATTTCAAATGTGCCTCTTTTGGAGGAACATTTCCCTTTTTGGCATTGAATCTGGATATAAAAATGAGGACCTGGAGCCAATGAGATCAAACTCCACTTCTAATGAGTGACTGTATGTAGCCTTGGCACAATCTTTGTCTGTTTTCCCAAACTGTGTAAGAGGGATAACATTTAACTAGCCTATGGTGGTGTCAAGTGAGTATCGCTTCTATAGTAGCATGTTTTATTATCAGTCCCAAGACTGTTCCTTGCTGACCTGGGCAATATGTACTTGCCTGCTCTATTGTGTGGCTAAGTAAGCCTTGTCAAGTAGCTTCATCTGTGCGGCAGAGATGTGACAAACCAGACTTGGAAGCTGGGGTAGTAGAGTATTAGGAAATGAGATAGGCAGAGAGCTTTTTCACTAGCTTTTGATTGCATGTGCACCTTTACTAAGCTTTCCTGTGGAACAGTTGCCATCTGTGGCTGCTGGAAAAGTAAGACCTCAAAATACTGGCTTTTTCTGTGGATGGACTGAGAGTCCTTGCTGTTTGAAAGCCACCTTAAACTCTTCATTGCCGCTTCAAAACCTGTCCCATTTCAAACTATGTTTGGAAATTTTAACCCAGACTTAAAACTTTTAATAGCATTACAAATATTCATTAATATCTCTTCTTTGACTGCTAAACACAGGTACTGCAAGAGAAACAAGCTGAAAGGGAAGAAGATGTCTTTCTTGATGAGTGCCATTATCGTTCTGTAAATCAGACTGTTGTGCTATGCAAACATAGAGTAAAAATATTTTTTCCAGCTAATATGAATTTGACTTTCTGTGTCAGTTATGATGTTCTTTATGCTGTTTCTTCAGCCTTTTTGGGAGATGCTATCCCAAAAATACTTTCAGGTTTAGAGTGCTTTGGAAATATTAGCTTGCAGGAGAAGATACGGGATTTAAATAGTTATCCCACGTTACAGAAGGCTAAACTGAAGCATGAGGAATCACAGCTGGTCAATTTTTATGTTTTCAATATTGGCTGATATCAAAAAAGGTCTCTTTCTGGAAATTAAACTTGCATCCTGTTTTTTTCATGAGAGAATATGGATTGCCTTAGTCTCCTGTTTTAAATAGGTTTTCTGTGTGGAATTAAACTAAAGTTGTGTGTATATGTAACATTTGCTATTGTTCACTGTAGTCCTTAGGTTTTATTTTCTGATTTTTTTTTTTTTTTTTAATGTCTGGAGATACTTAACTTACTTAATTAAAACTTACCTAACTTTACAAACCTGGAGTGCCAGTTTAAAGGAAAAAGGGGGGGGAGGAACCCATTACTCTGTCAGGTGGATTTTCTTTTGCAGCTGTAGTGTATAGGATTATCATCAGATCTTAGCACTGGGATGAAAGCTAACCACAAAGACAAGAAGCTAAAATGATATAATGCGTTTTTCTCTCTTTTTTCTTTTTTTTTTTTTTTTCATTGCATGACTTTTATTTGAAAAAGGGAGTTTCAGTTACCTATTTCATAATGCTTCACTTGGTTCCAGGTATTTCAGGTAGATTAATAGCCTGATGTAGCATGCCCAGTGTGAAATCAGTGATGCGATAGTGTTACCTTGGATGCAATAGGTACAAGGTACAAACTTCATATTCCTGTTTTTGTCTTACTTGCATTTTGTCTTCTACCTTTTGGTAAATTTTAAACATGCATTGCAGCTCTAGCAAGGCTATTACTGTGTTTGCATGAAAAATTAGTACAAACAAATTGCAGAAAAGAGGAGCAGGTCATTATTTTGAAGACTAGTTTGAAGTATCAAGGAGTCATGACTGTCCTAAGCATTTTGCTTCTGATTTGTTTTAGTAAAATATCCATTAATCAGATACAAGAGTGGAGTATGATATACATTGTTTATCTACCAACTGACCTTAAACATTTTTGCTATTCCTGTTACCTTCATTTGCTTCTTGACTTGTGCTCCCCCATGAATGGCAATGAGGAAAGATATCTGTGGCTGACAGCTAGAAAATATTACAAGGACATTATGCTCTTAAATAAAGGAATGTCTGGAAGTTTCTAGATATGGCCTCCCAACCACAGGTTGGCTTGGTCTCCATAAAGTAGTTGTAAGCTTTTGTAAATCTTAAATTCAATAGTGTGTTTGGACCCAGGTCTAATATCCAGTGAGGAAGTATCACGTAGTGCCTAAGCGTCTTTGTCTTGGAGAACCCTGTGAGATACTAAGGGTGGCCTCTCCTTACAGAGAAAATAAAGAGTGAAGAGTCTGTCACATTTCTAGATAGATTTAGGAGGATAAACAATTTCATAATTTAAGTTGGTAACCTAAACACTGTGTAAAATTTGGCTGTCAAAAGGATTTGAGTGACTTTTGTTGTCACATCAAATTACAAACAGAGCATTCAAACTTTCTGATACTAGGCTGGCCATATAACTTTCTGTCCCTTTTTTCTTCCTCTTGCTTGTTTGAATAGTGATAGAACACTGGAAATGATTTTAGAAAATAACACTCATGGAAGGATATTTCCATTTTAAGTTCATGAGATCAAATGCTAGTTTTGGTTACAAAAGAGTAAACCTGTTGCCCTCCACAGGGTTGTGTTGATGTAATACAACCATAAAAGAGCACAATTTGTTTAGCCTAGCAACAATGAAGACTGAGAGGTCATGACTGCTTTGGGCAGGATGAAGAGGGTGAGAAAGGGAGGGGTGGGAGGAGGGATGAATGCAAAAACCAAGAAGGATTGAGTGGTCTCAGTTAAATGATGCTATTGGCACAAGAAAAAAAACAAGTATTAAGGATCATAAATAAGACCCTAGATTAGGAGACCTGAAATTGTACGAGAAGTGAAGAAGTTCTTTAAAAAAGATTCCAGTGGAAATTATGGGATTAAAACCTGAAGATAAATAGTTTATGAAGGGCATTATATGATGAGCTTTCTTGGGATAACAAGGGACAGGGCTCTGTAAACCAGAACTAAAAGATTTCCTATGTTTCTATAGGCAAAATTTGGCCTATCTGGTCTATAACGCTTCCACTTAAAAAGATACATGAGTCCTTTTTGCTGAGTACGACTGAGGATGTCCAAGCTGCGTTTCCAAAATAAGATGGTGGATTTACTTACTTTAAAGTGTGCCATTGTGCCATCTTCCTTTAGTATGGGTATGATGTAGGGTACTTGATGAACTGAAATAATTTGAGCCCTGCCTGCCTCCCCTGGGAGGCAGATGGGTTATCTTGTGTATCCCCCTTTGGCAGCATTGCCAAACTGAATGGGGCCAGGAAGCCATGTCTCCCTGTTGTGGGGTGGCAGTGACCCTCTAATTCCTGCTGCTTGCCCTGTGATGGTGAGGTTCTTATGCATGGGTCTGGGGCATTGTGTCCACATACATACCCTGTTGGGGGTCTGGGAATAAATTACAGACAGTTTTAACTTAAAATTTCCTTGCTCTCCTGGGGGGTGAAATATAATCCTTGCCCTCGCTCTAACACATCCTTTGTGGTTTAATTTAAATGGTGATTTTTACAGTGACATGTGATGTTCATCTGTTAACCTTTTACCCAATATGTTCAATTTAAAGAAGCATCAAATCTCTGAATGTGCCTCTATAGATATAGAAGTGTGCTATAAGGTAGTTTACCTACTTAGGTTGGTATGTAAGAGCCTGTAAACAAATTCATAAATTTGTTATGATGATTACAGTGTTGGCAAACACAATGGTTGATCATGTTATAAATGTTTATCAACACCCGAGCTCACCCACCTGCTAAGAGGTGCTACGCTTTAATGAAATTGTTTGAATATCAAGGCTGGTTGCTAAGATACAATGTTCTTGTTACCGGGGATGTGATGCTTACAGATTTCTGTTATCAAATAATGATTAGAGTTGTGCTAACCTCAAGGTGCTCGGTGCAGTGAAAGGCTTACTGAGCCACAAATTAGTAAACTGTCTGCCTGAGCAGACACTTACAGGAGGAGCACATGTGCATCAAACTTACTGAGCTGACATTTTTAAAGAAGACAAGATCTGGCAGTGTAAATGTTCCTATATATGATGAAAGACTGTCATAGGAAATGTTTACATGAGCTGTTGCCTAGCACAATGTCTTCATGCCATTTTTCCCCCAACTTAGAGTGGTGTTGAAATCTCCAAGTCAAATAACTGCTTTCTCCTTGCTTACTAAAATGACTCCCAGAACTCACCTCTTGAAGTTACACTGTGGTTTGCAAATGCTAATTTGTTTTCTATAGGCCATGCAAAGAAGGAAACCCAGATGTGTAATAAAATAGGCTGCATGTGGGTCTAGTGAGCCAAAGATTTCATTTCTGAATACTGCAGTGGTTGTGGGGTCAAAAGTTTTATAGATGTTAAAAATGCAACGAGATGGTAAAGACAAACATCAAATATTGATAATGTTTTCTTTTTAATTTAGGTGCTCTGATTTGTTAATGTATTTTGTAATAAGGTTTAAATATTGTACTCCATCTTATTCTTTTTTAACGAGAATTTCAGTCTTATTAATCATCAAAGAAAATAATGAATAGCACAATATAGGTGATCAAAAGGAATTTTCTCACAGTGCTGAAGTGCTAAGTAATCTTTAAGTGTAACTATTGATCTCATTATTGAATTAATGTTCAAGCCATATTTACAGTACCTACAGTATTATGAATTTGAGTTCATCTGAAATAATCTAAATTGCAAGCAGGGCTGTAAAAATTATAAGTCTGTGGGAGTCCATATTTTTACATCAAGCGTAATTATTTGTTTCGGTGTAAAGGATGTTATTTTCCTGATGTTGTAAGTGTCCTTTTGTAGCTAGTTCATAAGATACTCCTATTACTATAACTACAAATCTGTCAGCAATTAAATTCAACTCATTGTAGTTCTGCTAGATAGGTAGACATCTTTAAAATTACAGAACTGAAAAAAAATCAGCAATAATTTACTATGGTTGTAATTTATGATATTAAGCTTACCCCTTGGATGTAAAATTCATATTTTATAAAATGATACAAGACTGCATCCTACAACAGGCTCTTAACATAACCCATGCTCTACCTACGCTGTGTGGGATGTTGAGACAAATAGTCGCCTTCAGCAGATGCCTTTGTCATAATGAGTGTGATAGTTTAATATTTATGGAAGAACTGCTGATTTTCAATGCCTGCTTTAAAACCCAAGAATAATTTTGCCAGCTCTAAGGACTGCATGTAGATGAAATGCTGTGCAGAGTGAATGGCATATACAGGTCTTTGTGCTGCTTCCAAATGATGGGAGCATGGCTATTGCAGGAGATAACCTACACTGAGGTTATCTCTCCTTCTGCCTGCCCTGTTTTATGCAAGGAGCAGTAGAAGAGCTGGTAAAAGAGACTGATCATCCTCAGCTAGGTAGAGTTGATGAAGTGATGCAGAATTATCAATTTCTATTTCTTTAACTGAGGTGGAAGAACCTGAAATCTGGCCTCTATGGGAATGGATTTGCACCATGGCTTGAGTTCACCTCCTAGGACAGCCGGTCCTTTTGCCTGGTCTCCCACCTGTTCCTTTGCTTCACCAAGCTGGTTTTCACTGAGCTTTGGACCTGTATTGAATTTTATGAGCACGCTATAATATTTATGACACTTTTCCTTTTGCTATAGCTTATGTTACCTAAAACTAGGAAATATTCTTCACATCATAAAACTTCCCTTTTTTTCCACCACTAGTATCAGCAAACTAGGACTGTAGCTGTGGCCACCACTGAAATAGAGGTGTATTGAAATACCTTGAAATAGCATCAAAACACAGGTGCTCACCTGGCCATGTATGACAGTATAGACACTTTATCTACTGCAGCTGTCTGTGAGGTGGGAGGAAAGGTGGGATTTTGGTGTGTTAGGTTTGTTGCAATGAGTGATTTGCATCACACTAGATTATGTTGGGATATACAGTGTCAGGTGGCATGACCTGATATAACCCAGCTTAATGCAACCCACATGTTTAGATTGTATTACATGTGAAGAAAAATTTCCTGAGAAGCTGTCAGGAGCAGGTGACTTCTGCAAATGGAAAATATTTGCACAGTGATATTTTATATGAGTCAAAATTGAAAGGTGTGCAAAACTTTAACATGGATTTAGGAACGTTAGCCCCAATGACTGATGGAACCGAAACTTTTAAATGCCACTTTTCCCTTTGGAAATATGATTTAGCACCTGATGTTGAGTTGGAAATTTTGCAAAATCTTGTGTTTGTTATAGCCAGCTCTAAGCTGATGGAGTTGCAACAGTGTAAGAGGGCTGCAAGTGAGGTCCAAATCAACTGGCTGACAGCTAGCAGTAAAGCAGGATGCAAGGAATTCATATAAGTAAGTCTGGATTATTATTTTCCTCTTAAAATCTTCCATGCTTGATCAGCTCCCCTTTTGGAAATAAACTTCATAGGAATGTGGGCCGAAGTGCAAGGTTTACATTTCACTTTGAAATAACTATGTTGAGGTACCCAGCTCTAAATTTGGAGTCTCATATGCATTTTTTTTTTTTTTTATTTTTTAAATTGGGTGTCAGAAATAGGAGGCTAAATTTAGGCTGTGAAGTTCATTTAGGAGTCTAAATGTAAGTGTTCTGCTTTTCAAAAGTGCTGAGCACCCTGCAGCTCCCAGACTCCATTGAGACTTTGTCTCAGTGTAGGACGCTGCTCCCAAATACACCCCATCCTGGGGGGAGACTTTTGCGTGTGTGTATCGTATATTTGCACATTGCTTTGAGCATAAAAACTTTCAATGCCTGAGATTCAAAAACCAGAAAATGTGTGTGACCTTAATTGTATACATATGTAGTGGCCTTTTCATGTGTATACGTTATGATATGGTTTGATCACATACTTTGCAGTACTCAATAGGGTAAATGGAAGGATGATGTGAGGAAGGCAGGGGTTTCAGCAAAACAGATGTTTCTGTGAAAAGGAGGGAGAAACAGAAAGCCCATGGTTTGAGAAGGCAAGCATCAATGCCCTAAACTCTTTCATGTGGGCTTTTCTGTGGAAAAACTGTTCTTTGTGAGTTTAAAACCCAAGCACATCACAATTCCCTTGTGGGATGATTTTTACCTGGAGTTGTTTGATATATTCTGGGGAGGCCCCTGGCTCTGGGGTCTGGAGAAGCTTTATCCAGAAGCTTTTCCATCCTTTCTGGTACTAAGCATTTCACCTGCTCTTGATTGGGTTTTCTTTTCTCACCTCTGTCCTGTTTTAGCCTGCTCGTAGTTTCTGTCTACCCAGATTTCCTCCCAGCCCCTCTTATTTAATTGGCTGAAGAGCACTGACACCTTGAATTTGGGTTTGCACTGGGTGCCCAGCCCTGTCTTGGAGATGGGGGCAGCATCTCCTGGTGGTAACTTCTTTTAGTCCTGCAGCCTTAAGCTCAACACAAAATTTTTTAGAAGATTAAACAAAGGGGGGGAAATTAAACTTTTTCTGATATACACCTCTACCTGGCCAAAGTCAAATGGGTGATATTGAGCAAGAGCTACCCCTGCTTCCGTCAGTTTAAAGTTTCCACTCTGAATAGTGGCAGGATCTTTGGCAAGAATAAGTGTAGCTGTTATCCTGGGCAAGGCAGTGCATTTCCTTTCACAGAAATGCTTCAACTTTTTTGAGCCGAAGTGTCTCCAAAGCATCTGTCTCTAAAACAGATACCTAGTATAGAAATGCCAGCTCAAACAGTTAAATTTGGCTAGACAAAAAGTGACTGAAATCAGTGTCTATTAATAAGACAAGGTTTTGGGCAAATGATGATATGCATTGCTGCCAGTGCCAATAATGCTGATACTTATTTTTGTGTTCTTCTGCAGCACAAGTATTATGTACAAAAAGCTGCCTTTAAACAGGATCATCCTTATCAAAATGTACTGTTAAGGGTTACTCTTTCCGAGCATAAGGCAGGGCTGTATCTCAAGGAAGTGAGTAGTAGCTGATAACGCTGACAGTCAAGAGCAGACCACTGTCACTACCCCAAGCATGTTTGCCAGCAGGTTGCAGAGGCAGCAGTTACCTCTTTAGAAAGCTTTAACTTCTTCCCTGCCCAGGGAAGCAGAAGGGATGGGAGCAGATGTCAGGAGCCTCGAATTTGGATCTGATAAGGACTTGGATCAAAATATCAAACAAAAATATTTTAGGAAAAGTTTCTAGGAGGAAGTGAGCTATATGGGGAGCATGGCTTGCCAGGCTTTTTAAAAGTAAAACGTTCTCACTCTGTTTAGCTCTCCCACAGTTTGAAACACTTGTGGTGATCGAGCCTAGCAGCCCTTGTCAGTCTGCAGTACATTATCCCCCTTTGGCTGGCTGGGAACATCTCTCCTGTAAGGGCAAAATAAAGCTGCTCATTTTGCACACATGCTTTTAAAACTATAGGCAAGGAATACCTAAATATAAAATAAGGGCACCTTGGGCTGAATGCTTTCTGACTCTGGCTGTTATCGTCCTTTTCCTTTGCAGTAGCACATGTGCTTCTCCTGCCTTGTCTTACACACACCTGTAGCTTGCTGACAATGTGCTGTTGCATACGTGAGCTGCTCAGATTCATAATGGTGTTAAATCTCGTTTGCTCCTGGAGCTCAGAAGCATTTTCCTCTGATTAAATATCTTCAAAGGCAGAAGGGAATCCGCCTAGCATGGGCAGAAGCAAGAGATGACTTCTGGTGTCTTTACGGACCAGTGCGTTACCCTTAGTCCTCTGTTCCCATGGGTGATAAAAGTTTTTTTAGGGAGTCATAGGAACTCTCAATATCTTCTGTATATTTTACTTGGAGAACTGCATAAGCAAATAACCTTGTAGTGTCTTATGGTTTTGTGACCGGAAAGAAGATTTGTATATCTTTAAAATGACTATTCATATGGCAGCTAATAATATATAATGTAGAATAATGTTCTGCACCATTCTTTTTGTTAGCACTTCCAATAAAAACAATTGACTAAAAATAAACTTGATAGTAACTGCCTCTAAACTGAGAAATGGGTAGGGTTTTCTGTTATTTTTTGACTTGAGATTGCCTGGGTTTATAGTATGCTTTCCAATGCATAGATTAAGAAAAAGAAGATTAACGGCCCTTCATCAAAATACCATGAGCTATGTTAATCCATGAGGCTCTTTATAGTAATTAATAACAAAAGCAAATGACAACTCATTATGAAAGGTGCCCTATAAGTTTTTGTCAGTTAACAACTGGGAACAGTAAAATTATTCCTATGATGTCACAATATGTCAGTTTGCAGAAGCAGGCAAAGTTTTCTGCTTCATGGTAGGCTTTTCACTAATGAATTGTGGTGTAGCTGGTTCTCACCCTAAAGAGGTAGCCATTAACACTTCACTTGGTGGGCTGGGTGGCCTTCCCAGTGGTGAAGTGTGTACTATTCTGGGTACAAATGTTAGGTTCAGGCTGTGAAAACATTGTATAAAGACTGATTTATCAAAGTAAAATGTAAAATCTACTTAGGTGATGCCCTTTCCATTTGTACACCAATGTTTGAATACTGCATCCCAAATGAAGGTGTAACATGTTTTATTGAGGTAGATGATTTTACTCTATAAAACCATAACACCCAAACATGGAATAATCTTAGCCAACAATCCTCATAAAATGTTTGTAGGGGTATAGTTTATAGAAAACAACTGAGTTGGAATGAGCATATTGCAGAGCATTGTTTTGTATACTAATTATCTACATCAATGGACGTGCAGAGTGGCTCAGAGCGCTGTACCTGCCATGCTGAACAACTTGCTCGTAGTTGTGGAGTATATGCTTCCTGCGGGCACTTGCCTATTCTGTGCATTGCATCACATTGAGTTATGTCATGTTGTGTCACATCACAGATGAGATGTGACCCAGCATAACTTACACAATGTAGTGCCAGCACTTCAGTGGATCAAAACTAAAGAAAACTTAGCAGTTGTGTTTGTCAAGGGCAGTAAAACATAGGCAGGCTACCCATGAACCTATAGGTAACCTACTCTGATTTTCCTTTTAGCCTGCCTATTTGTAGGTAGTTTGGCATGTCTCTCTGGGATATAAATAAAGTAATTTCTCTCCTTGTGTTTATTTATGATACTTGTCATTTGGGAAACAATCATCTTCCTACTTTTTGATCTAAATTGAGCCATGGTGAGAACACCAATAAAACGCATCGCAACAAATGAAGGAAATTCTCCCCATATTAATAATAAACTCTTTAAGATTTATCAGTCTCTCCCTCTTTCTTCTCTTTGTGTGATGTAGTCTAAAGCAACTGCAGCATTTATAGATGTCTGATAAAACTTTAATAGAAGAACACATTATCTTTGAATGTGGAGTAAAGAGGCTATATCAAAAACAGGAGTGTTGAGCCTAAGCTAAATATAACTTGTTAACTGAAAGTAGGATAATGTGAGCTTTATAATGCTGGTGGATTTACTTTATTTTGCTACAAGCAGGGGGACAGTAAATGTTGTAGCAGGTAAGGTGTTACAAAACAAGAGCAAGAGAGTTTTCAACTACTGAGCAAAGTCCAGCAACATTTCCACAGCTGGTGGAAGCTGCAATGGACCCATTGTAGAAGATACCTCCATGAAACTATGAAAAGAGAACTTGCTTCATTGGTTTTGGGTGACACTAAAGTCTAAGCAGCACTTGTGTTTTTGCCAGAGATGGGGTTTGTGTTTAATTAAAATTTGCCTTGAACCAAGACCTCAACACAGGGTTTAACAGCAAAATATGGAATAGCTTAGGGAAAGTGCTGTCACCTTGCGCTTCATGGGGGTTTCTCAGGAGTTACTGGCTGTCTAGCATCTGGCTTGGACTTCTGGATGGTCTGCTTACCTGGTATTTAGTGCCTGCAGAACCATCTTGCTAGGAAGGACTCCAGATTTTTTTGTGGAAATGACAAAATTTGTTTTCACTTCTCAAATTTTATTTTATATACTTAGTGATATTTCTGGTAACTTTTTTTCCCCCTGATGTTTGTCTTTAACAGAATTTTTTAACACTTCTGACACATTACAAAATTAAAATTGATGACTTCTTTTAAATATACACATGTGTATGCATATGCACACACGACATAAAATGGGACATTTTCAGTGCTATTTAGAGAAGAATTGCTTTTTCCGTGGGAGGAGGAGTTGCAGTTCAAAACAGTTCTTAGCTGAATATGTTATTGCTGCTTACTGCTAAGCAAGCAGAAAAGAGTGTCTATGGCACTAGGAACTTATGCTGTCCCATTGCTAGTATAGTTTGTAAGCTAAGCATTAAAATTATATTTCTTTTTATATCAGCTTCCCATCCTCCCCCCCTTTGAAATATGCTATTTGCTAGGAGTGCTGTATTAGCAAAAAATCCAGATATTCCTCTGACAGGATAAAGTTCTAAAGTGTTGGTGAAAACTTAAAAGTCAAATGAGGGTCTCATCTGAACCTGTATCTGTTACAGAAGGAAGGGTTTAGCATTGAGCTAATATTCAATGTTGCAACTAAAATTGTGTGATGTAGCAGGGTTCAGACAGGATATAATGACCCCTATTATGGCACATCCAGTTTAGAACCAGATGGAATGTAGTAAAATGTGTATAAAAATATTACAGAAACATACGTAGCTAGCAGAATCTGTAGCTTCAATTTCTTCACCAAAAGATGAAGTCAGTAAATACAGTAACATCCTCTCGTTCCTTGAGCTGAGCTGAATTTAAACTGTGAGCTTCGTTTCCACAATTCAGGGTCCAATATGCAGTCTGATTGCACCTCCACTTTTGTGAGTTGCAGACATCGCCTTAAATTAAATTACAGACCTTACATTGGACGGACATAAATCTGATTTTGGCCTGAACTTGAAGTGTTTGAAATTCCAAATCACTGCTCCCTGATCCCTAATGAGAAGTAATAAAAGAATTTAACCAGCAGTACAAACACTTACACATCGCTACAGATGTAACCAAATTAACTCAAAGTACTCTTTTTCTCTAGGAAAATATCATGCGCAAATATACTTTACTGATGCTGGCTATTCCAGTAGAATTGCTGAAGAGGAGGGAAAAGCTCTTCTAGACTAATTCTCAAAAAAGAATTCTAGTAATTTTTTCCCCTTCCTTCTAGAAATCTCAGTTTTTTACTCTGTTATACAACATGCTGCTTACACATAGATTAAAAAATGAGATAAAGAAATCGCCTAACCTGCCTGAATGTGACTTAGTTACTAACCTGGTGCATCTGCCATGCTCCGGACACCCATAAATTGGTTGAGGCTCCTTTCTCCTGTCTGTTGCCAAAAAGCTGGCTTGGCAGCTCACTACTGCAAATGGTCGCAATTTATTTGATTGTCAAACTTCCATATTGTCCCCTTAAATTTTCCACAGCAGTTTAAAATTTCAGCACATTGGGGCAATTATGATATTATATAGTAATGCATGTGATGGTACTGATGTAGACTAAGAAAGATAACTAAAAATCAATAGTGTTTGTATCCTCCTGAGGAGAAGCAGCAATAAAGCTTTGCCCTGGTCAGAATGTGTAAAGGTACATCATGAATTAAATACATGCCTTAAAGCAATGTAAAGTGAAGGAAGGTGTCTTTTGTAATGAATTGAAGTCCCTGTTTTTTGACTATATGGAGAAGATAGACTTTTATTTTTCTGGTTTGAGTTCCACGTGGTGATTGTTTGTTTCGTATGTTGTGTTTGGGTGATTTTTTATTTTTTTTCCTGTGGTAGGAAACCTGTGCCTTTTTTGGGAAGGGGTGTTGGGTGGGGAGAAGATGGAGGATGTGAATGAGAAAACCATTGTAATTAATGCTACTCCAGGCAATTTTTATTTATTTGTAAATTCATAAGTAAATATCATATAATGCTAACTGTTTTATAGTGGGATTTAGGGCACTTAAATAAGATGAACAGACTTTACGGCTGGGGTGCAGATTAAGATGTAATTTTGCACCTGATATTTAAGATAATCTGCGTCATGCATGCAATTTGTCTCCAACATATTTTACTGCCTAGGAAGGCTTTGTCTCTTTCCTAGACTGGAAACCATTCCTGGGCCATTAGAGTGCTGTGAATTATGCTTTGTCTAATACACTTATTTAAAATGTATAGCTATTGTGTTTGGAAAAAAAATGGTGGATGAGTAACACTGCAGGTTCTGACTGATACGTACTCTTATGGTCTCATTATAAATTGTGTTGGTAAAGATACACCAATAATGATCCTATTGTATGCATTCGTATGCAAGATGCATCTAGGTAGGGGTGCTTGTAACACTTCTGAAGTTAAAGTGATGGTGATGATCATCATTTTATGTGTAGTTGTTGATGCTGGCCTCTGCGAGAGAGTAGGCTGCCATCTGTAAATATATCCATTGACTATTAGAGCAGTGCATGAGATATATTAACTGTGGAGGTATTAAATGTGGAATAGGTATCTGGTCAGCAGAAGATGCTGCAGCAAGCAGCGCTTGGTTCATCATTTTTAGTAAGCAGATTTATTTTTCTCTCTGTTGTTAAGTAGCATATAACATGCTATAATGGTCAGTGTTGATTGAATTCCTGAATCTGCATGATGAATCAGGAGGTTTATGTCCCTCTTTGTAAAACGGACGAGGCTGACACACCTTGGTGGTTGTTTCTCTGTTTTCTGTATAGATCTTCTCCTTGGCTATTCGACTGCAAGTTGGTAGAATGACTCTGCAATTATAGACCCTGTGATTCCAGAGTTCAATGTACAGATCACAGGCCAGTGAATCACAGGTTCTCTGCCTGTGCTCATGCAGCGTGCACATATCTTTCCTTAGGTTCTTACAAAATCAGAAGTCATGAGGCTCCAAATGAAAAGTTTAGAAAAAGGTTTCTGTTCCCTCTTTCTACATGGCCTGAACTTTGCCATCCAACTTCCCTTGAAAAAAACCTCATGGTCTGGTCTTTCGATCTGGCTTCTTTGTAATGACTTTAGTTTTGCAAAGGGGCAGCCTGTGTGACTTGCAAAATATCCATAGGGGTTTGTAAGGGAAAGTATGAGAAGGTCTTCATGCTGTTTTGGGAAAGTTGTATGAAATATGTTCACTACTAAGGTATGTCTTGCGGATCAGATGTTCAGATTTCTTCAGCACCTGCTTCATGTGGACTTCCAGCATGGAAGAATCTTAGGTCTTTGAAGATAATTGGTTGTCTAAAAAAACACGGATAGGGCAGCTGGGATTTTTGAGGCTTTGTAGGTTGACCCTAGAAAAAGACTTGAGGATAAGTGTCCATCTGGGCTTTAGCCCTAGAAATCTAAAACTCAGACCCCTGAGTTCTGCTTCCAATTTAACTTTTGAATAGACTTAAGTTCCTTAGATACAATGTGTAAGCTGATAAACTTCAAATGCTTCTGAGAACTCCAGAATTGCTCAAGTCCAGCAGGCAACACAGGGCAGGGCTTCCTCTGCCTCCCTCCATCATTGTCCTGCCTGGCTGACACAATAGGCAGACTTCTCAGAAACCACAAGTGGAGTGAAGGAAAATAGAGGGGAGCCTGGAGGTCCAAACCCTTCCTTTGGAAGCTCTTCCCTCTGGCTAGTTTGCCTACTCCATGGAGGTAGGAGTGTTCATAAACACATACATCTGGAAAATCTCATGGAAGCACAGCTTCCATGAAGGATAACTTAGTTTCTGCTCCAAGTGATGTTTATTTAAACATTTATAGGAACCAACATAGGGTCAACCATGTGTGTTGAGCAGACAGCTGCATTCTAGGCACCAATTCTGATCTTCCCACATGGTTGCTCAGAAGCAGCTGCTATTACCTTTGATATTACCTGTCTGATGTATTTACAGAGAGGATTTGTGAATAGATAAAAGCGAGACCTGTCTGATGTCAGCTTTCACAATTGTTGTTCTTGATATCATCTGAACTGGAGAGCCAGAGTTTTCCAGACATTTCCTTTTATTTATAGTAGGATGCTGACACTTATTTGGAGATGAAGATACAGGGAAAGGAAATAGATTATATTGACAAGTAGTAACAAATTTGGTTCTTTCAGCTTTTGTTGATGCTTTTTTCACAACTCTTCCTTTAAGATGATGTGAGAAGACCTCAGATAATGTGAAAAGCAAGGAATGGAGATTTTTTTTTAAAATTATAATTATTTTATTTTATTCAAACTGCTGCACTGCAGGAACTGTGGGGCAGTTGAGCTCATGGCAGATTCATTTGCTTCCAGTAGAAGTATAAGCCAACCTATATATGAAATTAGCTCTGTAGCACAGCACAAGTATCTCTTGCAAAAGCAATCCTACAACAACATCAGTAAGTGTTTACCTGTTGCTAATTGTCAGTGAAAGATGAAGGAATGAAGAGTGCTTTGAAAGAGACCAACAAGGATGAAGTTATAGGGAATTTTCTGCTATCATAGTTTGCTCTGGGAATAAAAAAAAGGTCTGCCCTATAATGTTCGTATCAATTTCTTGATTCATAAGGAAACTTGCTTGATTTAGGAGAGCTGGGGTGGTGGTGGGGGGGAGGAGAAGGAAGAGAAGAAATGAAAATGAGGAAGTTCTTTAGTAAAATACCAGCAAAAAAAGCATATTAACGATAATTGAAATTCACCTCCATAAGGGCAATGAATCATCAGAAACAGCCTGTGGAAAACAAGGTTGTGCAACCTTGACCAGAGTGTGTCACAGAGGAGTGGAATTTTTAGAAAAGCAGCAGTTTGGACTCATCGCTGTGGTTTGTGATTGCACACACCTGTTCAGCTCAGAGGTTTTGCAACCAAAGTAAAAAAAAAGGAAGCTGAACTTGCTGCTTCTCCTGAGCAGCACAAAAAAGCAGAAAACCACAGCTGTTCTAGCTGTTAACAGATATCAGCAGCATACTCCTTGTTACATAATTGAGGACAACGTTTTTGAAGCATATGGCCGAAGGTATTGTAAACTCATTAAAGCTTTAGGTGGGAAATATTCTGCAGATTTCTAGGTTTGGTATCTTTAACAAATGTTTACAATTAGAGCTCCTACAAACAGTTTATTCAATAATAAATGAAGGAAACCCTTGATGAACAAGTAGAAAATCAGGGATTTATACACAGTGACACAGGATTTGCAAGCTGAATTGTGAAAGATTTCTGCCCATTGATTTGATAACTAGTCACTTTGGACAGCTTGAGATTCAGGATGCAGTTATATTGGTTTGTATATAATCTGAGAGAAATACAGTTTTCATAAAGCTTTGAATTGCGTTTTCTGGAGTTCCTATCCACTGTTAGCAAACTTTCAGCATCAGAAAAGCCATAGAAAATTATACGGTTACAAATGAGGTATTGAAAGCCTCTATAGTTTTACTAATCTGATTGTTAAATTGAAGGAGGATGGAGGCTCTTTTTGCTGTAATTGCACTTGTACTAATAGTGCTGAGATGAATTTGGCCCGTTTCTGAAATCCTCTGTGTCAAGAAAAGATAGATAATATTACAACACTTAGAAGCTTAACACAGGGGTTTTACTGAGCATAGGTGGTTAAGATCTGAAAACAGCTAATGGTTTTGGGGATGCGGGCCCTAGTAATGTGGTTTCTGATGTTATACAGCCATCTTATTGGTTCAGGAGACTCTACTGATGATGGACTGTGAACCCTTGACTAACAGGTCAGCAGCTCAAAACCAAGACAGATCAATGAATAAATCTGGGCAGTGTGTAGAAGTCTAAAGATTGAGAAATACTTGGTCCATGAATTTTCTAATGAATTTAGAAGTGCAGCTGCCAGCTAATGCTGAAGAGCAACACTATCTTGGTTTTGCAGAAGCAATGAAGTTCGTTAGGTGATAGCACCTTCTGGTATCATTTTTACTGTCCTGATGTACAATTGCGAGTAATTTGGTGTTTAAAGTGAAGCGGATAACACATGATAGAATCATAGAATGATTAGGTTTAGAAGGGGCCAGACAAAGATGAAGGCAATGTGTTTTGTCCTGCTTTCTGTCCTCCAGGTCACAGGTCTTTTCTTAGGGTGGTCTTACAGGGACTTTGTATGAGAGAAGAAATGTGCATAAGCTAATAGAGCATCCTGCAACCGATTAGTGCAAATCCAAGTCTGTTTTACCCTGTGTGCCTGTGCCCTGCTCTCTTCCCCATGACGCCATTCAGTGTACATAACGCAGTGATTTGAATTCATTGTAATTGTTTACTTCCAAAGGCATAAGAAATATACTTTCTGTAATCTGTGTTTCATTTGTTTGGCATCAAAGTGACTAGAGGGCTATTAGTTGGCACAATACATGTTCTATGAAAAACATTTTCTTGATGGTTTATTATTAAGGACCAAGTTTTTCTTTTATGACGAAGACTTGGCTTGTTGCTGGCTGGCTGGTGCATTCCCACAGCATGAGATGTGGGCTATCCTAAAAAATGGTTAGCTGGGCCTCTTAAGCAGAACATGAGCTTGTTAATGAACATCATGATGATTTTGTAGCATAGCTATACAGCTATAGCTCCAAAAAGCTTAGTTTAAGCAGCAAAATTTAAAAAAAAAAAAGTAAAAAAAAAAAAAAGTCTAGGATCTGACATCCTCTTAAAAATGATCCAAATTGTGATAAGGCCAGAATTTCATCCTCATTATTCTGAGGAAATTTGGAGCAGGACCTGACCCTCAGGTTCTGCCTACTTGCTTTCACAGGTGACCAGACAGAGAGGGATGTTGTTATGTATGGACTATGAAGAAACTTTGCTATATTTATCTAGTAGCACGAGGAAACTGGAAACCTACTTCCCATCTGTCTGTTTTTTTGCCAAATCCTTAACATGATTAAAAATATTTTTTTTAATGCAGTCAGATGCTTTTTAGAAACAGGAATGTGTTTGAAGGTTCTCCATACTGGGTAAATTCTTTGAAGTAGAAGCTGTCTCTTTTTCTCCTTTCTTTGCTTACAGTTCAGATTTAAAAATTATGTATTTCATATTGTTACTGTTAAAACTATTTGGAAAGTGTTGACTTCTAGAGAAAGAATCGGGAAGTTATTGGCTTGCTTAGGGACTTAAGAATTATTCAGCTTACTTACTTTAAGGAAATACCCAGTTCACTTTGAATGCAACAAATATTTGGAATGGATTCAAGCTATTCATCAGAGAGCTTTTTCTCTGCATGAATTTCAGATCTATAATTTTGCAATTAGACATTAACCTGTTCCTTCTGTTTTAAGACCAATCTAAAACAATTCTTTGTAAAGCCAGTAAAAAATCCAATGCTAATAGTATTTTGATCTCTTTGGTAAATCTCTGGTATTCATAACAATTGAATATATCAAGTTCATATGTGGCATTAATTATACTTCAACATTATGGATCAAGAACAGCTGAAAAGGAAGGATTTACTGGGATGATAGATAATCTACAGGATATTTGTGAAAATTTGGCCACGTGTGTGGATTTTTGCAAATCATCTCAACCCTTGTCTGACTCACATACAATTGCACAAACTAATTGCTAGAAGAAACTCTAAAAAGTTGATCTGGTAACTAGTAATGTCCTTGAGACATGGGTTCCAACACTTGTTTTGCTGCCAAAATCTTAGCTGGTGTAGGGGTTGTTTCTGTTTCAGTTCAGCTTGCTTTGGTTATTCAGAGGGTATGGGAAAAGAGTGGTGAGGTTTTTTTGCTTTGTTACAACTTGATGTGCACTGTTTTAATCAAGGTGTCACACTTACACACTATATCCACATTAAGACAGATAATGCTATGATACAAATTCATTTTGGAAGTTGGTATAAAAATTAATGTCGGCAGCGTCTGTGGACAATGAACATTGGGTCTCCAGCTAATCGGGTTATTTCAGACTAGTTAAGCATGTTTCTGAATCCAGTATTTGTTTGCATTTGTTAGTGTATTTCATTCTAAGATGCTCTGTGATGTTTTCATGATGTTAGAGAGCTTTGGATGGGGTGAGAAATTGACCTGTTTTGCAAAGAACATGTCTCTTCACTAAATCAAATTAGAAAATGCTTAACCCATAATTTTTACTATATGAGGACATTAAGGAAAAGAATAGCTGTGACTGGTAATGGTAATGGAAAAGTTGAATTATTGAAAAGTTTTGAGCTCTATGTAAATATGTATGCCAACTTTGCATAGTGGTTTTTTTTTTTTAGTGAAATAGTCCTCCCTGCATTAAATGTGCTTTACTAGAAAGGAGAAAAGCACAGGATGCAATTTGCTGGGCATTTAAATTATCCCAAGTTTTCCAAGAAATTTCTCATCTTGTGTGGGTTTTTTCTTTAATAACCTCCCAAATACCTGTAAGGTTGAAAAGTGGTAAAACTTCCTGTAGGGTTACAGAAATCCATTCCAGTCTCACCTTTGGAAGTGATTGGTCAGTGCAAAAACATTGACTTTTCATGCATGCCGTAAGTGAGACTTTTGCCTTGTTGTTAAGGTAGGTCTTTGAGAAGGGTGTTTTCAAAAAGTTATTTGTAGCTCTGAGCACCTGTGTGAGGTGTATTCACAGCCGCTTCTGGCTTCACAATACTGTACTTGCTGTGTTTCCAGCAGAAGCTAAGAACTTAAGGAATTACTGATTTTTGAAAATTAGATTGCAGATATCTAGGGTCAGATGTACAAAGTAAAAACACCCCCTAGCTCTTAATTTTCAGGTACATGTTTCTCAGGCTATCAAAAAGAGCAACTGTGTTCCTTTTTTGAAGGATATTTCAAACCTTTCGAAATACTTGATTGGAAGATACTGCTTAATTATGAAATGCTGGCAATTCCTGAAAATTCAGGACTGTGGGAGAGTTGTTGCCCGTTATCTGGCCAATCTGGGCTTGTTGTCACACTGTTCTTTTAATAGGTATATTTGTGAAACCAGAATAAGGCTTGCGTGATTGCTTGTGATGATACATGATACCCAGTTTCACAGCAGACTGTGACACTACAGGATTGAAAAAAAAACCCTTTCTAAGTTATACTGAGATTCTCACGAATCATCCTTTTGTTTGTCCCCAAAATGTGGGTGCCATTGCCTCAGTTCAGAACACTGCTACGACTGTGTAGTCTCTGTGTCTCTATGAGAAGACAGAAACCATCTGGTCTGAAACACAGCCCCCTTTGAAAATACATATCCTATTATGTTAGCTCTGAAACAGAATGAGCAGCTATGCTTCTGAAGAAGAGATGGTATCTTAATATGTAGAAAACTTTTTTAAATTTTATTTATAACATGTTGAGGATTTTTGGGTTTCCTTTTCTTTTTTAATCCACCCCCCCAGTCCTGAATCTTTGTAAAAGTAATTGCTTTCAAAGAGACCATGCAGAGTGCTGTGCTTGCAGGACAACTGGCCTTGCAGGGGAGTGCAGTGAATCCCTGTGATGCTCTGGGGCCTATGTTCTGGCGTATCCGGGGAGGAGAGTAACCCAATCCCTCCCTGTCCTCCAGTTTGGACCCTTGCTCTTTTTCATATGTGCCAGCAGGTTGGGCAGAGGCAGGCAGCAGGCTGTGTGGCTTCTAGCCACCTGTACACTCTTCCTCTTTCTCTCCTTTCTTCTCCCCCCACCCAATAACTCATGAGGTCCTTGTTGCTCCATGTCCATTTGACTCTCTTATCAGAAAAGCCACTGTACTGCAAGAGATCTGGCCTAGGCGTCTTCTGCAGCCGTGTGCTTTGAGGAAATGTCAAAGAGGCAACTAATCTGATTCAGTTTCTGTTCAGTACTTGCAAGTCCTTTAGCAAGAAAAGGAGGGGGTGAGTGGGGGCAGGTGGACTGGTTGGGGGAGAAGATCCATGGACCTTCTGTGATGCTGCAGGAAGCCTGGTGCACTCAGACTGGGAAATATTCACTTCTGTTTTACAGCAGTGTGAGTTAGATTCACTTTAATTTCTCTCCTCCTTCCCTTCTCCTGACTGGTATTCATAGGACCAGCAAGTTAAAAAAAGAGGGGGAAAAAATTTCCAAACAAACAAAATTAACATGTTATAGCTCCTTTTAACAAGAGAATGAACCAAAAGGCTGTGCAAACTTTGCTAAATGCAAATTTAGTGATATAATTAGGCCTTCATGATTGTTTTCTGTTTTTAAAAAAGGCAGGTTTGTTTTTTTTGTTTTTTTTTTTTGGTTGGTTGGTGTTTTTTGAGTTTTGGTGGTTCTTTTTTTATATCTAAATGTACAAGGTTTTGCTTAACTTCTGAAAAAAGTCTTCTGCTGACAGCAGATTTTTGAATTTGGTTTTGGTAAATCAGTTACTGTACTGTTTGGGAAGCTGATGCTCTCATCTGTTCAGAGCTTAAAAAACCACAACCCCTGCCCCTCCCCCCAAAAAAAAACCCACCTCACCTCAAACAGACAAAAAGAAAAAAGCATAACCTCCTCTTCCCAAAAATCAAACAAGCACAGCAATTCACACCCATCATTTTGAGTCCTTCATTTGGTTATGTCAGGCAGCTCAAGAGCAGCGCTCACATTTCTTCTCTCTGAGGATGTGAAGTGCATGCAGCCAGTAACATATACTAGGTAACCATTATGTTTAAGTCAACACAAGAACATGCTAGGAATGCTGCTGATGCTCTAAGAATGCACCCAATTAATTTAAAAGTAGTTCTGTGGGTATTATTCACTAAACTAATCCTGAAACCAATTGCTGTTTTCTTTTTAAAGGATTTAAAAACAAAGCAGAGCTGCTCTGGTTAGGTGGGAGAGCTGCCTAATTTTTCAGGGCAGGTAAGGTAGATTAATAACAGACCACTCATAAGAAGGTTTCAGATCTTACTGTCAGAGGGTAATAATTAATGATCAAATGTTAATGGAGATGCTGGGCTGTTGATGCCATTAGTTCAGCTCAGTGGAGCCAGTCCTGCCCAGGACCTGCCACAGCTGTCACTGCATTCGCTTAATTATTCCAGTGCCTTCAGGCTCTTTTTCCCTTTTTCCTGCTAACTGCAGGACAGTATGTTTTCACTGAAGCAGAATTACGAAAAACATCCTGATTCCTGGGTGCTGACTGTCTAGTTCCACACACAGACCTACAGGCAACAAAGAGGACCACAAAGTTATGCAAATAACCTCTCTCCTTCCCTCCATAAAGTCCAGTTTTATTCAGAAAGAAGTGGGACCGTTAAAAATAGCTAGGAAGGAACTCGGGATTGGCATCATCTGCATCAGGAATCAGGATGGGCTTGGAGGTCCCACCAGAAATTTGGTATTCCTGAGAACTGTCATAATAAAGCACAAACCAGTTCATCTTGGCTGGAGATGAATGTTAAACAGGACAAGACTAAAAACCGGTAAAGTTGTAAAATTTGGAGATTAGTAATCCGCAGAGCAACAGTCAAGGCCAGAGGATCTCAGACTAAGAATTAAAACTCAAGTGGTTAAAAGGATATTACCATCAGACTTCCTGGAGAAGCTGAAGTTTTCCATGTTTAACTCTGTACAGTCCTGCTGAAATTTGAGAAAAATCCTAAGCCAGTCTTTCAAGCAATGTTCTAAAATGTCTTTTTAATGCCTTGTCTCTTTTTCTGATGACATGTTAATTATTGTAATTGCCCTGCTTTTACCACCTCTCCCCTCCTCAAAGAAAAAGAGGTTGTTGTGGGGTATTTTTTGTTTTATTTCTAGTTCTGAGGAGCGCTACATTTTAAAAACAGTCCAGCGTGTCTTGAGCTGCAGGGCTGGAATGCTTCTTGACTCGCTTCCAAACTGAAGTGCTTAAAAAAAAATTTGAAGCACTACAACAATTTTAAATCACTCTATACACTGCACATGGTGATTTAAAATAATTGAAGCTCTTCAAATTTTTATATGCCCTTGAATTTGGAAGTGATCAAGGTTCTGAGCATGTGCAGTACACAGTGATTTAAAATTATTAGAGCTCTTCAAATTTATCATAAGTGTTTCAGCTTGAAAGTGATAGGGAATCTGGACTTGAGCAGTGAAAAGTGATTTAAAATTGTCAGGGCACTACAGATGTTTTATAGGTGCTTTAATTTGGAACTGATCTTGTTTCTGGACTATAGCAATGTATAGCACATTACCTTTAAAATCACTGAAGTGGTTTTATATTTTTCCAAACTGTTTTTCTTAAAGTAAAACATCTTTAATAATTTTAAAATACATAATGTTTCAAGTGGCACCCTTTTAATAGAATATTTTGCACTTTGTAATTATAGCAGAAAAGATTGCAGTTTGGTTGCCATTTGTTTCTGTGACTTTTTTTTAACGGATCAAAGATTCATGTACAATGCTTTATGCCTTCACCTTTCCAGCACATCTGCTGTGAACACCATGCAAACCTCATGCTGAAGATTGGCACAAAACTTGTACCTGCAGCCCATAAGGAATGCGGGTTCTGTCCATGTGTGTGCAAATGGTTATTTAGCCATGTAATTATCCAGTTTGGGGATACAAATGCCCATCTGCTGGTCCTGGTTTCACCAGAACAATTTTGGTGAAACCAGAACAATCTGGTGAAAACCCAGAACAAGCCTTGGGTGATTTGTTCTTAAATATTTTTGGTCACTTGATTAAAATATTCTTGCATAACAAAATATGAGATAAAAAAAATATAGAACTTTTTCTTAAGAGTTATTGCTAAATTAAATTGAGATCAGGGAGTGGGGGCTACATTTATTACCTAGAAGCAACACAAGCTTATTCTTTCAAACTGAAAATACCCCTAAAATATACTTAAAATTTTGTTTGAAGCTGTAAGTGTAAGATTTGATTAAATGTATAGAAGAATATACTTAAACTTCTTCTCATGTTTGGTCCTGAAGTTTCTGTGTAATGCTTTCACATAACTTATAGCCATATTTACACTGGAGCTGAGCCTTTGTTGCTGGGATGAAGACAGGCTCTATGTTTACATCCATCTTTCTCCACTGAAGCCTACAGGGTATGTTCTGTATGTTACAAAGAGGCAACCTCCTTGATATTCTCATAGACCTGGCTAAACTTTTCTTATGTGTAAAATAAGAAAGCAAAAGCATTCTTAAAAGAGTATGGGCAACTGGATTTCAGGCTAAGTTTGCACTTATGCAAGTGACTTCATTCTGGCTACCTTACTCCTAGGGATAGCTATTGGAAGCATTTCTGAAGATGTTTTTGTTGCAAGGGCTGTGAATATGGAGGATATAGTTCAGACTTCGATGGACAAATCACTTGCTAGGTGCCATGAGTGTGGCTAGTTAGGATGGCAGTCTGGGGGTCTTGGGTGCTGGCTGCCTGTAGTCACACTTGGCGTAAGCTGGTTGCGTTGCAGCAGGACCATAGCAGTTTTGGAATGTGGAGGCATGGACCTGATCCAGTGTTTGTCCTGGTGCAAACAGCCCTGTTGACCTCGAGCCCTCAAAGGTTGCTGGGGATAGGTGTCTGAAGGGGTTCAGTGGTGGCCAGATCTTTTCATAGTTCTTGGTCTGGTCTCAAAGAGATGTGTTGCACAGTGGGCTGCCATGCAGGAGCCTTGTTTGTTGAAGATGCAACAGATATTTCTAGAAACTAGGGCATGCTGGGTCTGAGCCACGGACTGGCACAGCCAATAAGCACTTTGACTTTATTGTGGTGAGTGTTTGCTGTGTGGTTCTAGTTCTGCTTTTCCTCCCCTCAGAATATTTGCTGATTTTTATTAAAGGCTACAGTCACAGAAATAAAATCCCAGTGTTTTTTCCACTGTGTTTCCATTCTTGGCAAAATTTTAGTTTTGATTAAAGGGGGAAAAAAAAAAGGTACAGTAAATGAAAACTAACTTACAGCAGAGAGCAACCTCCATTTGAATAAGAAATTTGTAACACAGAGGAATCGTTTGACCTGTGCTTTACTTCTGTGACTCTCCAAGTCACTGCTAGAGTAGAAATTTAACAGGATTAGGAGTAAAAGATGCTAATAATAGAAAATATTTTACATTTAGGATTATGATGGAAGATACCATCATTAACCTTAGCTCTAGGACTTGTTCTAACACCATTAACATCCTGACCTAAAGCTTAACACCATCTTATTTTCCTTGGTGAAATACTTGGCTTTGTCTTAAATTTTCTTTTTCTTATTAAAAAAGTAAATCTAACAGTTTGCTTAATGTTTTAAGGTCTTTCTTTTTTTATGTTTCTCATTTGGGATGAGAAGTTTATGTTGAGAAAGGGAGAAGAGTAGTCATCCATCATTTTTTGGGTTCAGGAAAGGAGTATTTAAATGCAGGAGGTTTAGCTAGGTGGCCTATTTCTGCTGCAGATCAATGGCTTTGAGTGTTTGACTGCCCTTCGTACTTTGAAAAGCTCTTGCTAGATGCATGAAGTCAGGAACATAAACCTATACACGGTTAGCAAGATGATTTGCTTTATATTAAAAAGTTCAGTGTGCTTAAAGTCTCCAAAATATCTAATTTGGGTTTGACTAATGATAGGGTTTGGAGTTAAGCCAGTGTTTTAGGTGGGATGTTCTTCCATTCTGGTTTTGGCTTAGTCTTGGGGAGTAAAAGCTGAACTCAGGCATGTAGACCCGGAGTCTATCTGCTCTGGTACTAGAGCCTCTTAATCTGCTTCTAAGGGGGAAGAAAGTTGGCGTGTGTGTGCAGGCATGTGTATCAAGGAAAGCAGGGGAAGCCATACTATGGTAATGCAGTGCGTCCATCTGCTGTATTCTACAGAACCTCTCAGGTATAATTTCTGATAAAAACGAATTTTAATATCTCTAATCTAATATTGCATTAGGAGGTAAGGAAATGGTTTAAGAAAAAGGTGTGTAATTTCTGCTCTATTGCTATTTCAGCATTTCAAACCAACATTTTTAAGAAAAATTATTTACAATGTTCACTGATTAAGAAAATTTAACAGTCATCGTACTTTTCCACCGATTACTGGATTTGATGTAACAGGTCCATTAAGTCTGTTTCTGGCAGAAGTTGTTAGGTCTTCTTTAATGGTGTAAAGTGCAAAGTTTATTTCCTACTTGAAATGTGGTGCAACAGAACAGCATAGTGTCCTCCCATCCTCACTTCTGGCAAGCAGTAGCTCAGAGATACTACTGAGTTAAACCCATCATACATGATAAACTCAGTTTTGTCCTATATTGTTTCTGTCATGGGCCATGCTCACAACTCCTTGACTCAATGTAACTCAACCTGTGTGTGAAGCAATAGAAATTCATGCAAGTTAAGAACCTTACTCTGCACAGTGTCCTTTTGTTGATCTCTAAGAATTGCTACAAAGATTATTTTCTTAACTTTGAAATTATTGGCTGCATACTTTGTTGGGTTTTTTTTGCTGTTGTTTTTTTTTTCGGTTGGAGGGGCAGGTTGACCCCCCCACCTCTTCAGTACAGTGATGATGGCTACTGGAACAGAATATTAACTCTTCAGGTGCATAATGCTGTAAATAATGTGTACTTTAAACTGGATCATGAATAGAAAGGATACAAGAGGGCTTTTAATGCACAAATCATCTTTAATGGACCTTGTCAAAAAATAGTGAAAAATCAACTCCTTCTGTAGTCCTATTCCATATAAGAAGTATATGAGAAGCTACAGTTCTTAAGAAACACAGAAAAGTGAGACATTTTTTGCAGCATAAAGTAAACTATGATACATTGACACTACAAATCTTTAATTAGGGGGGGCCTGCTTAAAGTTGATGGAATTAGATGTTTCTAATTAATTTTTGCATGTTCAAAGAACTTGATCTCTTTTCCTTTTCTGGTTGACAAGGTGCATTACTTCGCCATTATTTTTATTTTTTTTTTTAAATACAGAAAGAGTCCTAAAATAATATGAGGTACGTTATTTTTTATTTGCAGTGGTAACAGATTTGCCCTTTTAATTTGACTGTGTTAAATGTTATGGAAGAAGCAGGTCACATTAGGGTGAACTGTCTTTATTGTTATCCCAATGCATTATAGGGAGACATTCAAGTCATACTAATTTGTGTGATAATAACACCCTCATCTGGGCGGTCCCAAGCTAAGAAAATCACTTCATCTCATTCAGCCTTTTGCTGAGTTATATTACACGTATTACCATATATTAGTACACTATGTAAATTTGCTGTCCCTGCAATGACAGTTCCTTATGGTGGTGCTGGCTAGTGCCTTTTATGTAGAGTTTTGTAGGCACCTAAAGTAGGTTTTCTTCTTCAAAACATGCATATTTTTTAATTTGAAAAATTGAAAGTAACTATGTCAAAACAGCAATTTTTCTATGGGGTGAAAAATGTCAGTTGCTGTTAAGAGGACTCCAAAGATCTCTGACAAACTAGTCTTGTTTTCCAAGTTGAGCTGTTTTGCGTTAATCTCAGTCACAAATCGCATGCAGTGTTTTGGGTTTCCAAGTGAAGGGAATTGAGCAAGTAAGGAAATTCAGTCACTGAAGCTATTTTGTCTCAGTCTTTTTGCACAGTGAATGTGTATTTTCCTATGCGGATGGAGAGTAGCATCATAGAATAGTTTCAGTTGGAAGGGACCTTCAAAGATCATCTGGTCCAAACCCCAGCAATGAGCAAGAACATCTTCAACTAGATCAGGTTGCCCTAAACCACATCCAGCTTGGCCTTGAACGTCTCCAGGGATGGCACCTCCACTATCTCTCTGCACAACCTGTGCCAGTATTTTGCCACTCTTGTTTGTAAAGAATTACTTCTTCACATCTAGCCTGAATCTCCCCTCCTGTAGTTTAAAACCATTACCCCTCATCTTATTACAACAGTCTCTGCTAAAAAATTTCTTTCTTGTTGTCCTCTCTTAAGAATTAAAAAGCTGCAATAAGGTCTCCCAGGAGTCTTCTTCAGGCTGAACAACCTCAACTCTCTCAGACTTTCCTCATAGGAATGGTGCTCCAGCCATCTGATCATCTTTGTGGCCCTCCTCTGGACCCTCTCCAACAGGTCATATCTTTCATGTTCTGAGGACTCCAGAGCTGGACACAGTACTCAGGTGGGCTCTCACCAGAGCAGAGGGCCATGTCGCTCCATTCTTTCAAATGCATTCTGATGGTATGTATGGAGGCATGTCACTGAATTTTCCCTTGAAAACCCATCTGAGTAATGAGTAAGGCTTTTGCAAGATGCTGCTTCCTAATGTATAACAGAATAATGGTGCAATAGTAATGTGCAGCCTGGTAGTAGTGCTGCTTGGGTGTCTGGAGGCACCCTCTGGCCAGAAATGCCTGTAGTTCAAGTAACTGTGACATCCCTAGGGGAGTACTGCAGCAGTTGTGTTTCTGGCAAAGCATTTCCACCTGTCTTAGGGCTTGCTCATAGACTGAGCTATTATCAGTTAAAGGGAGCATATTTTACCTATTTTGGTTTGTGCTGGCTTTTGCTTTTTTCCCTAATTTGATTTTTTTTTTTGTAAGCAACAATTCCAAAGGACGCTTACCATTGTATTTCCTAGTTCTGTAGGGTAATCTAGTAAAAAAATCATTAAAATAAATAAATTGTTGTCTTACAAGTGCTTGACCCAAGTAGGTAAGAGCAGAGGAAGCAGAGGATAAGTCAGTCATACCCTGCCTTACTCTTCTGTGCCTCGTGGGCTTCATGTTTCTGCCTGGCCTCCCTCGTGTATGAGTGTGTCACTGCAAAAAGTCTATGAGTAAGCTATGGATGGAGCATTTGCCTCTTGAATATTTGTGCTTTTGTTGATATGTTGCATAAAAGTCATATAAATGTAGCTTTTTATGTGCTAATATTACACACTGTTGAGGTGCTTGCAGTCCCCTCAGCATTCAGAGGCGTTATTTAAAAATGAAGTATGAAGCAGGTTCCACCATTTGACGGCATTACCTGGTTTAACATGAGCGCATCAATTATTAACTGTCTTGTTAAGTATCAGATCAGTGGGTTTTGTTGTAGATGGAGAAGAAGAAAAGCATGCAATGTAAAAGTACTCTGCAGAACAGTTGTAATATTAAAAAAAACCCCAACAAAAAGCCCTAAAAAAACCCCAACTCCCCAGACCCACAAAACAGTCAAACACATCAAATCTGAAGAGTGGGCCTTGCATGGCTTGTTTGAGATGGTGTGATATTTCCTCAAACTGATTGAGCCATCACTGCCAAGGTGCTCATCAAAAAAAACCAGAACTTTGCATGTTTTTAAAATAATCTGGACAATGAGAAAATTAAGCTGAATAATTTAAGTAAAAAAATGCTATGAAGGTCTGTGAACTACTTTTCTCACCTACCTGTAAAAATTACTGAATTCCTGTGTGGTACACTGACAGTGGTTAGCAGTGCCTTTTGCTTAGTGCTCATCACATCATCTCCCTTTGACAGAGGTGATGGGCTCAGGTTTTTTTTATCAGATGGTAGCTGTGGCTGGAAAATGAAGACATTAATCTTTTCTCTTTTTTTTTTTTTTCCTTATATGAAAACATTTTCTGTTTAAAAATCTACAACATGAAACAGTTTTTCTGCTTTTTGTTGTCACTCGCTTTGAAAATACAGGTGTCAGCCCCAAAGTCAAGAAACAAAAAGATACTAAAATCTGCTTTTAACCAGACTCCTTCTTAGGCAGATCCAAATTGTGACGATAATATGAAAGAATGTAGTTGTGGCACAAAACTACTGTACGCCAGTACCAAAGGTGAAGAATTCCAGTGGTTTATGACTGGCAAAATCCTTTATATGTACTGAAAGCACTGGGTGTTTCTATTTTGTTCATGATACTTTGAAATAGAGGCACCAAGGGGATGATAACTTTCTGCTTTCTGAAAATGAAACATCAGCATCATTCCCGGAATCTAAATATATTTCAAGATTTTGAAAAACCTAGGTTATAAAGCCCTGTCTTACACAATTAACACATTTGTCCTGGACAAATATTTACCTAAAGAGCTTTTGGAGTAGTGAAATTCAGAGATAAATGAAAAGTGTTCCTGAAGAGTCATTCTGTCTCTCCTCAGTTTCGTCACTTTTCTTTCCCTTATCTTCTGTTCACCAAGCACTTGCACTGATTCATGCACATGAATGCCAGGTACCCTAGTGCTCTGCATGTTGACAATATTGCTTTCCTGCATTTATCTGCTATCATATCAGCTTTTCTCTCGTCCATATCTTCACTTGTGTTGTGGGTGTTTTGGGCTTTTTTTTTTGTGTGTGTGTGTGTGTTGGGTTTTTTGGGTTTGTTTTTTTTCCTTTAATTTCCTTAAAATGCCTGTTCTAGCAGAAATGATCAGATCACTTCTTCCTCTTGTACTGTTAAGAAATCAAATGAAACCAAAATGAAATAGGTAATGAAATGGATTCATTACTTGGTAGTATTTAATTAGTGTATAAAAGTACTAGCAGTGGTTCCATCTCCCCAAAAAATTCTCAAAGTGCAGTTTAGGTACTTAATCTTAAACCAGCTGTTGTGGTTTAAGCTTAGTCGTAAATTAGACAAAGCATGTAGCCTGCTTGTTTTCCCCCCACAACCTGTCCTT
>WYDI02030619.1:0-106031 GCA_009867235.2 Psittacus erithacus
CTCCTCCCTGGCAGAGCATGAGGCTCAGAAAGTCCTTGGTCAGTCTAAACATTCTAAGCAGTAGCTAAAAACATCGGAGTTATCAGCGCTGTTCCCAGACCAAAAGTCAAGAATATAGCACTGCACCAGCTACTAAGAAGGAGAAAAATGACTGCTACTGCTGAACTCAGGACACTTAGGGAATGCCGAAGGAGCAAATGCAGTATGATTTTCCATGGCATTCTTAGTTCCTGGTATTTGGAACGATGAGCAGAGGTAACAGGTGACACTTGCTGTGAATCCTGTGCTCTGTAGCCCCCATCTTCCACCCTTCCATGGTGTAACTGCTGCCTCTGTTAGGATTATTGATTAGTAAATGAGAACTGAAACAAAAGCTTCAGCTCATTTCACTTATGAAGCTATCCGAAGTCCCTTGAAGTCATCAGAAAAATTCTCATTGCATAAAGAAGACTTTGACTGGGCCCTTGTTTGCAGAAAAATATCCTACAATTTCTTAAGTCTGCCTAAGATGCCTATAGTTACAGGTAATGTGTTTCCTTCTTCATTCTGCTTCAGTGCATCTCTCCCATGCACCTGTACTTGGGGAATGAGGAACAGTCAGGTTTGAAAGATGAGCAAATAATCTAGCAGACTCTTCTCCTTAGCAGACTGGGAATTCTGCCTCTGCAACTGCAGGAGAAATGGGTAACTGAGATTTATCAAGGGATCAGACCTACAGCAAACCGCAACAGTTCTTAGAAGCTTATAAAATGGGAAATGGAGTAAGGCTGGATCTTAATTTGCAAAAGGATTTGCAAAATGAATTTGCAAAAATTCATTTGGGTTTGGCTTAACTGTGTGAAAACCAATGATTCAATTCAGCTAATCAGTATGTAGATAACATGCTGATTGGAAACTACTGGATGATGTGAAATAAAGCAATTTACCTTTTTCTAAGTAATGTGAGCAAATAACATGATTGTGAATTGTTCCAGGATATTTTATCACAACAGACCTTCCAACAACTTAAGAAGACAAGAACTGAAAATGGAGTTGTAGAACAGATTAGAGAGATTCATAGAGTTCTGTGGCGGCTTTTGCATGTGATTGGTGCAACCCTGGCTTAAAAACTCCATGTCCCTTGGATTGTTGGAAGCTGGTGTACTGTATTTGGCCTGTATTTTATATTCCTCCTTCAATATCTACTGCTCTCTCCCTCTTCCCTTCCCAGGGACTGAAGGCTGAACTCGGTAGGTTTTAAGGCCGGACACAGTGGGCAATTTCTATGCTCTTTCTTGTGTACTTCAATGCTCAGCTGCTTATCCTAAATCTTCATTGATGGCTGTTGTGCTGTTTTAGTTTTTGGAAGCATGTGTGTAAAACCACTTCCATTCGTAGTCACTTAGACCATATCCTCTCCACTGGGCAGCCACAGAGACCATTTCCTCTCTGTTTTGCAATAGATTGTTGAAATAGTGACTATAGCACCTGTGTCCTCGGCTGATCAAATAAAGCAATACTAGAAGGTGCCAAATGCACTTTAATTCTTCAAAAATAACAATCCAGTAGGATTGTTCCAATCTAGTTGGAGAAAAAAGCCTCAGCAGCATTGCATAGCCACATTGTCTCTCAAGCCCACTGGGAAGGACTGTAGAGGTTCTTCACAGATTAAAGATCACAGGGTAGGAACCTCTATCAGCCAGGATGGGATTTCAGATATCGGCAGTGCTCAGCAAGGAGTCAGGGACAAAAGCACAGCAAATGTGAGACTGTAGACACCACGTAGTTCAGCCTTATTGTTGCTGCTGAGCTGATGGATCAAGAAAAAGGAGAGATTTACCTTTGCAGTCTGGTGGCCCTGTATGAAATGTAGATGAAATGGTAGGTGCTCAAAAAAGAGAGGCAAGCAACAGGCGAAGTGATAAAGATTGAAGCAGTGAAAAGGATTTTTAAGCAAGAAGTTCAGCAAAGAGTGGAACAAACGATCTTGGTCTCTGTATTGATGTGTCTCATGGTTGTATCTTCTGATTGAAATTTTTCTGTGTTTGGGGCAGAGGTAAACACTCTTTGCTCTGTGAGTTCCTGATGCCTGGTGAGGGGTTTCTTCAGTGGCAGGATACACTGCTAAGCTCTCTCTCCTATAATGGAGGGGAGGTACCTGCTTTAAAAAATTACAAGTCTTCAGTTGCTCTGAAGCCTCCTGCCCTCAGTCCAGTTGCATATCACTGAAATCGGCAAGTGGGAATGTTTGTGGAGGGGACAGACAAACATACACTGTGTGATCGGAAAACTGGGCTACATCCCCTGTTTTTCAAATGACTCTTTAGTGCAAGCTCTATGTGGCTTTTTCTGTAGATGCTTACTCTAGCACCTCAGACACTGAACAGCTGTTACATTCCTGGGAAATAGGGAAGGGTTGCTGACTTATTTTTCACTATAACAACTGGAATACAGAGAAATTTTGACCAAGATAACAAAGCTTTTTAAGTGCATAGTAACTAATAGTAACTTAATAACCTAGTAGTAACTTAATAGGCTCTAAGCTATTACCTATATACTACTATATATATATATATACTACTATATATATACCAGTATACATACTTCTATGACCTAATACTAACTTAAGACTGTAAAAATCATCCCCTGGAGGATCTGGATCCATGCTGCTCACCCAAGATTGTGTTGGAATTGTGTAGAGGAGCCTCACGAGGCTTGACTTCCCTATAGCCAGGTGCACTCTGGTCAGCAGGCTGCCTTCCTCTTGATGGAGACAGATACTGCACTACACAGCAGACTGAGGTGGGGCAAGAGTTTGCTGCCAACAAGGGTGCTCCTGTCAGTCCTGTTTCAGGCTAAAGGAGCAGGGCTAGTTTAACTGATGTAAATAACAGGCCTTCCCTAATTTTGCGTGCGATATGGTGCTTCCATGAACAATTTTCCAAGGAAACTGACAGGGCTGAAGGCTGTCCCATTTTCCACAGGTATTGCCGGATGCAGGAAAGGATGTTTGTAGAGTAAGTAACTTTGCACATTTCCATTCTGCCTGAACCTCCCTTCAGCTCTCTGTGGTTGAAGAGTCAAGCAAAAGCTGCTGTTAGCAGAATTTGCTTTTGTGCTGAGACTTTTCTTGAGGAACTCAGTGGTATGTATTGGAGAAGTGTGCTGCAGGTAATTATTTGCTTCTTGGTGCACTTGATGGCACGAAAGCTCCTCTGTTCTATGTGAATGTTAAAGAGCTGGTTTCAAACAGCATGCAGCTAATTTAGAGACTACTCCAGCTAACAATTTATTTTTGAAATGTGTTGATTTTCTTACCAAAAGGGGCTGTCTGTGGTATGGAGAAGTTTCAAACTCTTCTACTCAGGTCTTAAGGAAAAAGATTACTACAGCAGTAAGGAGCTAAGGGCAGCTATCCACCGACACCTCCATTTTCAGCATTTCACATCTGGCTAAGTGCATTATGACATTTTTGCTTTTACATATGTATCATTAGCTATAAGCTGTTGCCAGTAGGAAAAAGAGACAGCAATTTTCATATGCTTATCCATATTCATATATAGAAAGGGGGTAATATTTCTTTAAAATATACTGTGTGAGTGTTTTTATTGTATCTCTTATCAAAGTACCCCCAAGTTCTCTGCAAATTGTAATCAAATCAGTTGTATATTTCGCGGTGAGACAATTAAAAGAATAAGGGGAAAGGAGATCTGCTTCCATTTCTTCTAGGAATCCAGATACAAGCACATATTCCTTTCTTGCCAGGCAATGGGAAGTTCATGTTTTATTCTGAATCATGAAGTGGAACTACTCAAAATGCAATTTATGTGGCACATATGCTTTCTTCAGCAGAACTACAGTCTTCACCTAAGCAGCCTTTCTTCATCTAAGCAGGATAGTAGGTGGAAAGGAACTTATTCCTCTATTAATCTCCTGCATGGCTCGGTAAAAGTTCTGGTAGTCTCTTTTGTGACTGTCCTGTGTCAAATGGGAAAACCTTTTATACCTTCCAGTTCTCACTTCTGTACTTCAGTCCCACCCCCAAATTTCCTTCTATGTCAGCTTCTGTCTTTGCCCCCTTTGATGTACCGTTGTCTGATTCAGTGAGATTCGAGCTGCATATTTGCACTTTGTTGCCTCACCTGCCCTCATTCTGACAGCCTGAAATGGGCAAATGAGGCAGAGAAGCAGGTTTCTGTTAAGGCTCAAACTTTGGAAACCTGCAGAGATTGGCAACCTTCTTGGCAAGGCCACAGTTCCCAGGGCTCTGAGGGATGGGCAAGCACTCTGAAGGTACGCTGAGAACAGTTCAAGCAAT
This sequence comes from Psittacus erithacus, assembly GCA_009867235.2. NCBI lineage: Eukaryota > Metazoa > Chordata > Aves > Psittaciformes > Psittacidae > Psittacus > Psittacus erithacus. Next base: position 4,298 of record WYDI02030619.1, read on the forward strand.
CCTGTTTGTCTTTCCAACAGGATTGCTGTGCCAGTGGCATCTTCTGCCTCCAGCATACTTTGTACGGTCTCTTCTTGACCTGTAAGATCACCCCAAAGAAGCTGCTGCAGAAATGTGTAGTTTTGGGTTTTTTTGTGGGTTTTGGGTTTGTTTTTTTTTTTGGTAGGTTTTGTGAAAAAAGAGCAAATCTTACTCCATATGTAAGGAAAAAAGGATTTTTGGAGGGGTATTTAATACTTGGGATAAAAGACTGTCTCTGACATTAATGAGTCTGTTCAAGGGATGTGGATGCTGGCTGGTTGGCTCTATTTCTAGAAGGAGCATTTTCCACTAAGCCTGTGATTCCATAGCAGTTTAAGCCAAAATAAATTGGTGTGCTGTGGTCTGGTGCTACCCCTGACCTCTACTTGCACATTCCCACTCCCATTTCCTCTCCTCCCCTTTTTGTGCTGGCTCTAGCAAGCCTGTAGCTGAGGGCGAGGCAGGGCTGCTCCTGCATGCAGTGGGGTTTGTAGTGTGGCAGGAAGGAATGGCAGAGGTGCTGTGTGTCTGTAACACTCAAGAATCAGAGTCACCACCTGGCCAAAAATTCTGGGAGCTTGTGGCCTGCTTTAATCAAATCCACATGTCCAAACAGGAAGCCACCTAGTGCTGTTCTGCTTTTACATGGGTAGTCTAGGACAGAGAGTGGGGAGGATACTGTTGAGTATTTCCCTTAGTGCTACCACTAACTTCTGCTCTTTCTGACCTTTGGCAGAACAATTTAATTTGCAGGTGTCCAAACTGTACAATGGAGCTATCAATACATTTGATCCCATAGGAAATGTGCGTGGTACCACTCTGTGTGGGATTCTTGGGCAGAAAGTGGTCCCCTTATTTGAATTGCTGTAATTACAATGTTGTTAGTTACTTTTGTGTTTGTAAACATGGGGCAAGAAGTGTGAGAAAATACCATGAGGAACTCTGGAAAAATGTTGAAAGCCCATTTAGTTCCTCTTACTCTGAAGTTTGTGAATCTTAGAGTCCATATTAGGAAAAAATATTTTTCTGCATTATGTCACTTGTCAGACTGTGGCTAGTGCCACTTCGGCCCTATGTAAACAATATGGAGATAAAAGTTTGCTTGTAATTATGTCCACATTTATTCTTTTCTTGAGGGGGAAAAAAAAGAATGCCATGGGGAACCCAGAGCATTAGCCTGTCTGCGCTCTGCTGCACAGGGCTAATTCAGAATTGAAGATCCACAAGATTCAGTATAGAAAAGTAAACTGATAAGAGGAGCCCAGGCCAAGCACTTCTGCTGGTCCCAACTGCTGGAGTTTGTCAGGTTCTAAACTCCAGTCTTGGCTCTGTGACTGGCATGAGAAAAGTAGAAGTGGTTACCGGTCAAGAAAACACTAAGGAAAATGGCACTGTTCTGTATTTAAATGTTTATGTTCTTGGACACATGCAGCCAGTGAGTTTCCTTCACAGCACTGCTGGAAGCCTCCTTCCTCCTTCTGCATTGGGGGTGACAGTCTAGGAGTTATGCAGGAGCCCAGGCTGACAAAGAGCTGAGTATTATCCTGAGGATAAATGAGTTAACCCATCACCGCAAACACTGTGCTGGCGGATTTTAGTGCAATTAGCTCCACAAATACCAAGACATGCAGTCTGCAACCAGACTAAAAGGTCTCCTAAACAATTAGGGGACCACGGCCCCATGGACCCCTGTCATGCACATTAATGTCACTAGCCTTAGCAAGGGGTATGTGTGTGCTTTGATGCCAGGGGAATCCACAGTTTGACGGCCCCATAAACCTCATACCATTTTTGATCGCAACTCCCATGCCTCAGTGGCATTTTATTTACTACACCTAATAGCATTTAGTCCATAAACACGTACAGGTTGGAGAGAAGGTCTAGTGTGACTTAATTACCCCAACTCTCTGCCTTCTCTTTTGTTATGTACATCATGGATACTTGACAGCATTAACATTCCTGGAATTGTATCTGCCATCCTTTGTAAAAGGATTGAATACTACGCATTAGCTCGGGCTCGTGGGGCATTTGTGTCTCCAACAACAGCTTAATTATGGACATTGTTTACTAATCAGTATTAAATTGACAGACTATGAGGGCTAATCTGGAGATTAACACAATAGCTTGTTTTCATTTTGTTCTTCTAGCAGTTTATTGAATGCAAGTTTTAAAACAAGACCCTTTTGTGAGCCTTACCTTCCACATCACAGCTGGTATGAGTGTAAAGATATGTGCATTTATTTTCTGTGACTTCAGAGTCTGAGCACAAATGTTTTGCTTAATATAATTTGAACAATCATTTAAGATCCCCATGTTGTATTGGGATACTGCTGGATGTAAAAGCAATGGAGGGTGTCCTTTGTGTAGAATCAGCAGTTCACAAATCTTTAGGCTCATTTAAGCCTTCTGTTTGTTCTGTTTCACAAGCTACACAGGGTATCATCACTCAAACAAATACCAGCAGACCCCAGGCCTGAAGTAGTAATTTGTGTAGTGGGAAGATCTGATGTCACTGTGTGTAGAGTTACTCAGTGAAAGCTGTGTGCTCTTCTGGGACATCTGTTTTGCTCATGCAAATTATTAAACTCCCTGATAGTTTTGATTTGCCTGTGAATGATTTCCATCACTGGCCGTGAAAGCTGCCCGGAAGCTGAATGTCTGTTCTGCACAGGCAGGTGACTGCTTGATTATGAGAAATATAAGGGTCCATTTAGGGAGGAATGCACATCACATGAAAGTCTGTCCTTCTCATCTGGCATATCACATTTCCAACATATTCATATCTATATTCAACTCTAATTTTTCAGACTGCTGGAAATACCTTGGGTTTTGTAGTCTGGGAAACTTTGCTTCTTGAGGGATTACTTAGCTGATTAAGTATGAATGAATGAAAGCTCACTTAGTGATAATGAGATAATCTTTTTCTGTTCTCTTACTTCCTGAAAGAGTGATGTAGAGTAGGAGGAAGTGATGCTACACTGCACTTCACAGCAACAGTGACCGTGGGAGAGGGGATAAAACAACCAGAAACAAGCGGAAAGTGCTGTTGCTAGCCTCTGTCACAGGCATGGCAGTGCTCATCCTCAGGGTTTAATGACAGTGTGGCACTCCAAATTTAAGGAAGCATCCATCAGTCATTTTACTTGTGGCAAGAGAAGATGACAAACATTTCTGCACTGAAATGCCCAGCAGAGTGTCTCCAAAGTCAATGCTCTTTGGTCCAGGCACTCCTCATGCTGGAAGTAATTAGTATAAAGACCCTAATCTTTTTTTGCATCCGAGCCACGTGGTATAATCCAGCCTTTCAAAAGGATAAGTCGGTATTTCTGAGCTTACTTGTATTTAATGTAAACAATAAAGGGCTAATTCAATAAAATGGCTTTGACCCATCAAAATCTACTTTCAGGAGCTGTACTGTAGGCTGGGAGCCCACATGGTGTGTTGTGCATTCAGAAACTTTCAAACCTGCCTTTTCAGAGAATAGCTGACAATGCAGATGTACCAGCCCTAAGAAGAGCCAGTTGTTAGAGATTTTGCACCTTGCTTTTTGGGGTCATATGCCTTCATTCTTAGAGAACTTGTTTGTCAAATACAATGTGACAGCTTTTCTGATTTGTTCACAGGTCTTAGAAAAAGCAAAGAAAAGGAAAAGAAAAAACAAACAGAAAGATAATTTGCTGGGATTAAAAAAGGAACTGATCTGTCTCCTGAAGAAAAACCCCCAAACCAAATACAACAAAATCACAAGAATGCTGATAAAAATTGAGGCATCCAAATGCATTTGCTGGTGTCTTGAAAATTTAAGCTAGAGGTGTCCAAACATTTCAGCTTGCAGTCTCTGAGAAGTCTCTCAGAGGAGAAATTTCTTGTACAGTGTAGACTCTTACACGGTGTGTTTAAGACCATGGCAAATAGTCTTTGTTGTTATGCTGCAGACTCCTTAAAAATTGTTGATCACAGGTTGCAATTCAAGATTGGTTATTGTAGCGTAGTCAAGGATTAAGTCAAGTTGTACTTCTGCTCCTTGATGCTTAGTTACTCAAAGGATTGTTCTTTTACATAGGAGCAGCTGGGTTTTAGAAATGGAATCATACTGGCTTTTTAGATGTGAATGCACACTCATAAACCATGTATTTTAGCCATTGCACACAAAGGTTAAAAACTCTGCCCTCTTCATCTACCTTTTTTGCAGTTGCTCATATTCAAGTTCTTTTTAAGCGACAGTCTTGAAAGGGTGAGCACTAGAATGTTTTCATGGGACTCTTGGGAAGCTGATAAAGTTTGCTGGTTAATCCAATAAAGCTAAGTCTGTTGCATCAGACCACATCAGTCAGATCAGTTTACACTTTGGCTTTTAAAGCAGGTCTTTGCTTATTTTCTTAAAGTACCTGCTACCTGTACACAGGCTCTCAGGGCAGAAGAGACCACCCCACCAATCATCTATTCCCAAACCTCTGTTTCTGTAGGCCATACGTTGTTTTCTGGCAGCTGGATTAAATCATTAAATTAGAATTATATCTGGTCTTGCTTAAAGGCTAAGAAGAATAAAGTCAGCCATATCCTGTACTAAGATGTTCCAATATTCAATAGTGCTTATTACAAGGAAATTACTTTTTATTTTAGAGTAGAATTCATCTGTCTCCACTCCATCCACATCCGTCCAGCCACAGGATTTTGCTATACTTTTGTTAGGTCAAGAAGTTCCTGTCTGTCAGGTCTTTTCTCCATGTATTAAGCTCAATAGACTGTACTCCTTAAGCCTCATACTATAAGCTTTCCTTTTCAATATCTCAATATTTTTTGTAGCCCTTCTTTGAATACTTGTGGAATGTTCTGACCTCCTTTAAAGCATGGGCATCAGACCTCACGAGCTGCTCTAACAGGTGTCTCATATGCACACAAAGGCACTGTTGCATCTCTGTGTACACTTCATAGACATCTGATGATCAGATGAATTATTTTTTTGCCACAGTGTCTCAGGAGTTCATGTCTGTCCCCTTGAATCCTCCCTGCTTTCCAAGTGAGTCTCCCATCTTGCTGACAAAACCTGCATGTTTCAATATGTATTAAAATGGCCAATCAATCCATCCATGATAATACACTTTTATTTTCTATCCGTTACAGACAGAGGCTTGAAAGCAGGTTTTTCAGCTTAATCTCTCTCAAACCACATCACCTTAAATTACCCTTAGACATTGTCTTCTAGGTCTGGCAGTGCCAGTTTCAGATATTATTATCTTCAGCTATTATTCACCTCTAAAATGTAAAGATTTCTTCTTCCCCAGCTCTTAAAAAATCAGCCAGATTAAATCAGAGTGCATGTCCATGACAGTTTTTATTCTCTCTAAACCAGAACTGCATCAGCATCACACTCATCTCTGCTTTTCCTGCTCCCTTCTTCCCACAAGCTTTAGTAGTCATGAGGCTGTGTAGTGAGGCAGCTTGGAGAAGGCAAAACTGTTGGTAATTACTCACTTTTTCGTAGGGTTAAGATGCAATCACATTAAGTTCCTTTTATAATTTGGAGAGAAATCTCTGGAGAGTAATTCAGTCAACCTAAATTCTGATTTTTCACTTCTCCTTTTAGGAAATCTGAGGATACAGTTATATGATACAGTTGTGCTGAATTAACATTTTGCCCTACTGTTGAAGGAGGTAGTTCTGCCTCTCCCTACTTCATGCTATACAGTCCTGCTATCTACCCTTTTTCAGCAGCTAAATAGCTGTCTTTTGTAACTGTACCCTAAACCATCTTATACAGGTAGAATAAGCCCTGGACATGGCACAAGAGAAGGCATAAGGTTGAACCAGCCTTTTTTAGTGACAGTTTACTTTTAAATTACTTAGAAGCACCATTTGACCATGTCCTAAAATTGCTTGTCTGAACTGCTAAACTGCTAATCAGGCTGATACTTGCACCAGGGAAAGTCTGATGATCCCTTTGCTGGCTGAGCTGTGGCTTTGTAACCTGCAGCAAAGGAGCAGTGACATGTTGTTAGGCTAAATAATGCTTAGAATCACAGTGCTATTTCCTGATTGAACCCTTCTCCAATTACATATGCATTGAGGCATTTGTATCATAATTATCCCATTTTCAACCAGTTTGATAGGAGATTCTCAGCCTATCTTCCAGGAGGCTGTTAACCCTCTGTTAAAGTTGTTCCGCTGCTATACAAAACCAGATTTCTCCTCCTTCACCACTTAATTAGCTGAACTTTCACTTATTGTTCTTCTCCTTGCTTGGAAGGTTTTCTGAGAAGAATATAAAAACTATTTTCTGTAGTCTGTGAAGAGCTTTGGGATGGTTCCTGGTGTAACATCATGGATGTCAATGTGGATTGTAACCAAAAGTTCTTCCTGAACTTGGAATCTTCCATACTCACTGTAATTATATGTTACCTTAGTTCCTGGAAAAATACTAGTTTCTCTACTGTCTGTCTTCTCTGTCTTGCAGATTGTCTTCATCAGTTTCCTTCAGGGAGTTCTCAGACTATCGATTGACTTTGGCAAGTTGAGGGTTGTGTCTTTGACTTCTGAAGTCTGTCTGCATTGAGTCAATGGCAATTCCAGCTTATTCTTGCAAGGCAGTCTCGTCATATGTTGGCAATGCCAGGTACAATCAAATACACTCAGAGGTAAAGGTTTTTGGCCTTCCTTGCTGTGACATGGCTTCAGTCATCTTTTGTTTCCTTGTCTGTGCTTTTCGTGTGATTTCTCTGGGAGAGTGTGTGGGAGTCCCTGTGGAGTGATTTGGATCAGTCTATTGAGGAAAGATGTTTCTCTCACCCACGAACTTTCTTCTACACCTGAAACACTTCATAAAGTACTTCATAAAGGCAAAAATATGTCTCTTTTGAGGGAGGAACAAAAATTTGGCACATCCAGTGTAGTGTCATATAACTGATGACCCTCTGTCCATCTGTGTTGCTGATGGGAAACTGTACTACAAAGCCTCAAGTTCAACTTTGGCAGTATTCTCAGAAAGTCTGCTGCCAGCCACTTGCTTTTCAAACGCACAGTTTGTATACCGTAAGTACCACCCTCTTGTCAAGGGTTACAAATGAGCTTAGGAAATCAAAGTCAGAACCTACAGCACATACTTGTACCTGATGCAGACAAGAATCCTAAAAGCAATCACAGGAACTCCAAAAGATCCTGAGCGTGGGCTTTATATAGTCTCCATGTGTGATACTGAGGGCAGGGGCATCATGGAACTCGGCCCACTGCCAGGTCAGACCAGGACTCCTTAACATCACTGTTCACCATTAGGAGTCAGGGCTTGATAACTTATTTTCTAGTGGACAGTCCCGTATGCCTTTGTTTCCTTCTTTTCTCAAAGCTATATGTGTGCCCAGATAGAGTCAAACCTGTTTAAATTACTGCCAGTCACAGAGATGCAAAAAACCGTCAGTTTTTTTATTGGGCTTCCCTACCATAGCTCCACCTTGTGCTTAGCAAAAGAAGTTTGAAGAGAGGAAAGTAACTGGCCTATGTTAACTAGAGACTTCTGTGCTTTTTCCAGGGACAGACTATCAGTTGGTAACTACAGTGCATAAGTAACTCCTCACTTGCCTCTGATGCTGCTGCTTGGTGAGCTGATGAGGGACAGAGATGAGCTGTAGTAAGAGGCTATCCTGATTGGTTTGAAGTTGTGTAGGGGAGTGTTTATTTCACTCTGAAAATGGAGTTTGAACTGTAAGATTGGGGTTTACAACAATAATGCTGTGAATTACTTTCTCTTGCGACTTGATATTAGATATGCTCCTAATTCCATGTTTCACTAACACACATTGCAGCATATGCTTATCAGCTTCAGAGTGGAAGGAGGTCTGTTCCCATTCCTTTTTGTGTGCAGATGACCTGCTCCACCTCATTAGCTCTGCGAAGCTGGCTGGTGTGCTGGGGAGGATGATCCTGAAAGATCCACCCATCTGAAAAGGATGAAGAGCGGCAGCCCTGACAAGGCTGCCATCCCTGCTTCCTGCATGGAAGTTGATTCCATGAGGGTGGACGAACAAGCAGGGATGCAAAGAAGTGATAAGCTCCCATCTCTCTTGTAGGCATTCAGTGAAATAAATAAGAATGTTCTAGCTCAGATTTTTAAAATCACATACATGTATATAATATTAAACCATATTCTATATCAACTGTTCAGGTCCTGATTTGAGTTAAATAGACCTCAGCTGGGGAGCTGACCTTACTATTCCTATGACATTTGAAAATGCCAGCTGCTGAGTTATTTTAGGTGTTTTCTCAAGGACACAATGCACAAATAGATCCTATGATCAGCCCCTTGAAGGAAATACAAGTGAAGTACTGTCCCCTTTAGTTTTGCAGAATTATAAACCTAAAAGACTTCTGATTCTTAAAAAAACCCTCCTCTGTAGCTGGATGAAAAATACCCCTTTCCTAAAAGCAAATACAAATAACAATCTAACCAGTCAACTAAATTAATACACTAATATTTTGTTAGAATACTCTGATCTACCTCAACCTTCAAAAACTGATATTTGAATAAGGTGTTATTACAGTTCAAAACACTTTATTGAATTTTACCAAATACTGTGGTTTAAACGTATGTATCGTATCTCTTAGGACACCACTGAGATTTGAGTATGTACTCAAAGGCACTACAATATTTTGCTGAAGAGGTATGTTGTAAAATGCATCCTTAAATTAAAAATATACTTAAACTCCCAAATTAGCTAAACGCCTGTATCTGTTAGAGTTGATTTGCGCTCAGTTGGTGCTGTTAGAGGGAAGAAGCACATTTGGTAGCGATCCAGAGCGCCAAGTTTCTGATGATGAAAAGAAATTCTCTTGTGTAAAGTAGTTGTTCAAGTCTCAGAAAGAGAGATTTGTACTGGGAATGTCGTTGGCATAGTGATAACTATCAAACTGAATGGAGTCTTGGAAAGAACAACACTTGATAACAGCTGTGTTTGCATTAAACATTTTTAGAGTTCAGTTGAGAGTAGTTCTGTACCATATATGTAGAATTTTTATGCAGAATTTGCATACAGAAAGCATGGAATGCTCTTTGCTGGGTAAATTATTTGCTTCTGCTATTTATTACACTGCCTTTCTCCTCCTACCCCTCCCATCCCATCCCCTGGGCACACATGGCTGCAAGGATTTGAGTTAGTAGAGAAAACAGGTGTGCCTGGTCAGAGGAGCAAAAAGCATGCATTCAAGAGAAAAGGAGGATTTTTGTTTCGAATGAGATGTATAATGCAGTCCTTCCCCTGGGTCCATCTACAGTGACCTTTTGGCAAGAATGAATTAAGCCATAGATACCATGGCCCATATTTACCTCATCTAGTGGAGATGCTTTAATTCTGTCCTTATTAGGCAAAAGATTTAAGTACAGTCTTAAGTTAGGCATACTCTCTCCTCTGAGGGAAGAGAGGTTCCTCTAGATGATACTTTGGGTCCTCTACGCACTGAGCCAACTTCTCTCTTTTTAAAGAGACCAGCAGGAAAGTTGCATGATAAGACTGAACCTGTCCAACAGCTCGCTTCAGGTGAAAGGGGTAGAATCATTGCTCTTCCTTGCCCTTCTTCCCAGCTATGTGGATTGATTTCCTCCATTGCAGCATTCCTTGTGCATGGTAAAAACTGAACCAATTCACCAATCTGAAAGAAAACTACCCTTTTTCTTTGGTTGGGTGGAGCAAAAACTTTCCTTTAGGCTGAGTGAATTGCATCTGGGGTCAGAGGAGTGCCAGGGAACACACAAAGAATACTGTGATGTGAAAAATTTATTCTTTCCTTCCAGCAGAGTTTGCCTCAGAAGGTTGTCTGACTTCCCGTACTCCAAAAGGTCAGGGATCACAGCACAATACTCTGTAGCCTGCAAATCTCACCTCATGTCATTCCTGGGTTTGGATTTGGAAATGGAAAAATTGTGGACGTGTGGCTTTTTTGGAGTTCTTTTGAGAGTGATGTGTTTCCATGAGCCTCAAATCAACTGAAAGTGAAGCTCCCAGAGCTGTGCAAGTCCCACCTGCCTCCATGCTCCTGGATAGCACAACCTGAATGTGTTGGAATTTGGCTGAAACACTGCAACTAGTAATTTTTCTCCTGCAAAAGGTACTTTCTCATTTTAATCACCAAAAGTGTTAAGGCTCTTGATTTTACAGGTCATGTCAGTGCCTATTAGCAACTGCTATTAATACCATTTTGGGACATCTATTTAGGAAGTAGGATATAGCTACTGGCTCAGCAGCAGCACTTGCAGCAGTTCAGATGCTCTTCAGAGGTTGCTGCCTGAGTCCCACCTGACCTGCATAGCTCATGAAATCTGATGGAATTTCTCAAAGGTACTGTGACTAATGGGATTTCACCCGTGTCTGTAGTAACTGTAGCATTTTTCTTTCCTTATGAGAGAGAGGTACAATGAGTTATAACAGGTGTCGCTAATTCTTCTGGTATTTTTTCTTTTCTAATCATGTTTTAATTTTTGAGCCAGAGATTCTTTTCCTTCTTCAGGCTTTTTGCAAAGAAAAAATATCTCAGCAGAAGATTTTCTTGTAGGCCAGAAAGAAGAGTGAATGGTGGAAGTAGGAAGACAAAGTTCTGTGATTGTACCACCTATGTAAAATCTATATCCGGGTTTTGACTCCTGGTTGTTGTTTGTATAAAGAAAACTGTGAACTAAGGTGCTGGTTCTCCTGCAGGTAGTTGGCGAGGACAATGCTTTAATGCCCAGAAGTCCTTGTGTTGATTGTTCTTGTTCTTATCAACTGGAGATTCAGTCCATTTAATTTCTTTAGCCTTCCCAAAATGCCATGTAGGGTTGGAGGTGGCGTTAGATACTACTTGGGGTCTGATGTCCCTGGAACAGGCTGCCCAGGGAAGTGTGGAGTCATCATCCCTGGAGGAATTTAAAAGGCATGTAGAGGTGGCGCTTACATGGTTCAGTGGTGGACTTGGCAGTGCTGAGTTTACAGTTGGACTTGATGATCTGAAAAGTATTTTCCAATGTAAATGATTCTCTGATTCTCTTTTCCATATGTCTAAACACTGGTATACACTGGCATATAATCAGATTTCATTTGTGGAGCAAGAGTAAACTTATCTGCCATGTTCCTCCTTTGCATGCAACCTAGAAAAGGTTTAATTGTTTTAAAAGAAAGATCCTGGGGTAAGGGAGAGCTATGCAGTTTTGGAAACATTGGGTTTTGTTTTGTTCAAGCTAAGAACAGCATTCATCTCCTAAGTCTGCATTTAACTTTGAGGGAGGCAGCCTGTATTCCCATGTTTTGAAATGGACAGAATGTCTATGGGGTAGGACCTCCCCGCTCCCAGTGTCCCCTTGTGCTTTCCAAGTGCTTAGCATTCCTTACAAATTACAGTCTTTTGTGGTACAGAATACTGTGCTATTTTAATCAATTGGAGGGGTGGTTTTGCTATGGGGAATATAATAGGCTGAGAAGTATTTTCTTACTGTGCTGGATGGCTGTTTAGGCTTCCATCCTACAAAGGGATCTGAAGTCATGGACCCTATAGGCCAGGAGGGACTCTCTGTAAGTGAAGAGGTCTTCTCTATTATCACATCCTTAAGTGTGGCCTCACATGTAAAATTCTTTGTCAGCTGCAGCACTTTGGTATTTTGAAGTGCTGATCAAACAGTATAAAGGAGAGGAGCTATCAGATACAAATCCCAGAATACTGACAGGCAACTTAGTTACTGAGCAGTAGGCAAGTGCTAGTGTTCATTTCAGGTGGTAAAATGATTATTAAATCCCACGTCACTTGAATCCAAGAGGAAATGTGAAAAGAACACATAAGGAAATAGCTTCCAAGATGAAAAACATTTTAAGTTTACACTAGAGAGACAATAAGCAAATTATTGACTTCAAGAATCCCATTTTCAGGAGGCTGTGAAAAGTGTTAAGAGAAAGGTCCAGAGATCAAAAGGAGACAAAAATGCTAACAGATCTTCCTGAGAACAAGAAAGTGGCAGCAGGAGACTTGTTAGAGCCATCTAGGGTGACAGCATGGAGGGGAGAGTACGTACTCTGAAAGGTAACCTAAAGAAACTGGCTTAAAGAAACTGCTTAAAGCAAAGAAGCTGAGAGCTGGCAGTAAGCACCAGTAAGCCCTGGGGAACCACTAAACAGCTGTATTGCATATATTGTTTTTAAGATTTGTTTTCTCAGAATAGTTTGGTTATAGGATCTGCCCAGATCCTGTAGATGAAGGCTTTTCACACTGAAAGTGGAAGAAAGCCAGTAGCATCCTTGGAGAGAGGTATTTTAGTTAAGAGCATGAGTATGTACACTAAAATCATCTGTGGGTCAAATATGTTTTTTATAACTTAAAAAAAAAAAATTATCTTAAAAATCCGGTTTTTCAAAACTACAGTGAATTCTCACAGCTTTCCCACAAGTCACGTATCCATCTCTTCATCCACACACATCCAGCAGATACTGTAAATTTAAGCATACACTCAGGAGAGTGACATTTACTTAACACCTGGTGCAGTAAGGTGCAATAGGAAGGCAGTACGTAGACTGATTTCAGGAATCTGTCAAAAGTAAATGTTATTGGTAACAAATGCTGAATATGTGGCCCATATATATGCAATAGGAAACAGCATTACCTTTATTTCTGCTGTTCTATTTATTTCATTCATTTTCATCCATGATAAGTACCAACACAGGATTTATTCTAAAGAAATCCCTACAGAATTCTTTCCTTTTAGGGAAAGAGCAAGATCATTGGTCTTAGTGTAAGGACATACTAGAGACAGTAGAAAGTAACTGGGGGAAATGTAAGGTTTTTTCCAAAGGTATGCTGATTTGGGAGTTGAAAGAGGAAGAAGGGTCTTGGGAGAAACAAACACCCATTGGGATAATCCAAACTAATAAATCCTCTCTTCTACACTACTAACAAATTTCTTCCTACCTTCTTAATGTACCACATTTCCTGATAGTAATGATGTGGGTACTTCTTTCCTCAAACGTGTCATTCCCCTTATACTTACTATTCAACAAAGTCCCATTTCTGCCCTTAAGATGCAAAGAACACAAACAACAAGAAACAGTTCTGTATTTTGAAAGACTTGGAACTGCATTTTGTTGTATCCCAAGTAATTTAATAAAATAGTATGTTAAGTTTTACCTCTGACTTTTGATGGGTTTCTTGATATATAATGTCTGTAAACAGCTGTGCTACCAACATAAGCTTGAAACTCAAAGCATCCACGTGCTCTGAGCTATACTGCAGCAATGGCTCTAACTCTTTTCTCATCAGGATTCGGCTGACGCGCATGCACTAATACAGTCAAGTGTAAAGCTTATAACGGCTTCCCCATGTTTGGGCACAGTGTAGGAGAGAGCCAGGATGCCCAAAGTTAGAGGATCTGTTAATCTGAGGTCAAAAAGCCCTGTGGTTTGTGAGCATTTACTCTTGGTTTGCAGAAGTTTGTGGGGATACCTGTTTTTACCTATTAAACTGCATAGATAGATAACTTTCTAGTCATTATTCTGCAGATTTACTTTTCTCCAGGTATGAGTAGGAAGAGTGGAATTTCATGTAAGTACAAAATGAAGAAAAGTAGCTGCTGTCTTCAGAGATCTGCCCACATCTGTAAAAAAACCCCAAAACCCAAAAACCTGAAAATCCCCTCTGTAGTCCTAATATGCAAAGAGGAGGAAGGTGCCTGGGGATGGGAGAAATATTTATGCTAATGGGATCCCTCTGCTCCGGAAGATGCTACTCTTTTAAAGAAGGTCTGATTCTCTGAAGAACTGTGGAGGTGGGGAAGGAAGACTTTCTTTGCCACGGAAATCTGTAGGACCCAGCCATATTACTCAGATATCTGGCACGAAAGCACTCTCTTAAAGATCACTTCTGTTGAACTTGATAGGGACTGTGTCACTGACTTCAGCGGGACCTGTATCAGGCCCTCATCTGCTAAAGAAATAACAGTGACGTGACTGTTTTCCCTCCTGGCCCCCTACTTTTGTCTCTTCTGCCCACCACAGTGTTTATGCTTTCTCAAGCTGGGCTGGTTTGATTGCAGCAGCGCAGACAGGCTGTGCGTATGCCTCTGACCTAGGGAGCTCTTACAGCAGAGAGAAAGCATTGTGCTGCAGCTTTTTGCTCAGGCAGCTTCTCCAATTATTAAGGGAAGAGCCTCAAAGAATCTAAGGAATCACAGTTATTCTGAGGGAAAAAAAATCTGTTGGCTGAAAGTCACTCTGTAGAGAAAGAAAAGAATGAACTAGCATCTTGATTCAACATGACTGTTATATCAATCATTTACTCTGAGTGGGTAGCAAAGATATGATCTAATGGGTGCAGGATTCTTATTTCCTGTTAGAAGCAGAGCATACCTTTAGCGTGAAATCAGAATGTTTTTATTTTGGTTTATTCACCAAATATTTTTATCAGCTAATTTCACTGGTAATGTGGTACAAAGCATATAGGTCTTTGTGTTTCAGACTATATAAATCTCTTTAAGATCTCTTAGCTCTTTTATAAAGCTTTGTAGTACATATTTGACAAGCCTTTCAAGCCTTGTGCTTTCTAGCGATGTGCTAATTTTCTCCCTGTGTTGCCCAAGCTCAGGTTTAAACTTAGGTATAAAAGTCACTCTTTTGCTTTGAGAAAATGCTAGTGTATGAACAATGAATGATAGTGCAGTCATCCTCAGGGCTTACTTCTCTCCCCTTAAAGAAAAAAAGATAAATCAGAATAAAATGGCAAGTGCCATCATCTTCTCTGGAAATCAGTGGTATACTCACAGTGATAAGCATCTGGATCAATATCCATGCTGATATTTAGGCATTTAACTACCCATGAATTTCCCTGGGAATTCAGACACTTAATTAGGATTTAGTTTGAATACCTCTGTGCACCTGGCTTCATGCGTGGTATGAAGTGTTAGCGGGATCAACTCCCTCAGCTCATGTGCTCAAATCTGCCATGATCCTTCTGTAGGCAAGCCCATGTATTCCCTCCCCAGTGACTCCAGCGGAGTCAGGAGAGCCGGGAGGCTGCACCTGTGGAGCTCATTTTAGAATCTGAGTCAAAGTTTTATTATGAATAAGGAACTTTCCATCTTTTCTCTTTTTTTTTTTCCTTTTGGTCTGTGTGGTGATTTCCTCTAAGGTATCACAGAAGCAGAAGTAGTAATTGCAATAGGTTAGCAAAATACAAGACTCAAGTAAGTAATTGTTTCAGTAATCAGCTTTAAAAGGCCGGACACAGATTTGTCTTCCAGGCTGGCTCCTTTCTCGTCCCTAGGTTTAGAACCAGTTAGTATTATCTGTAGGTAGTCCAGACAATGTCTGGACAGTGTGAACATTTCCACCAGGACAGGTTTGAAGTTACTGAAGTGACTGGCCTTGTTCAGGAGGCAAAATTGTAGCTAATATATCCCAGCCAGGAACCAAATAGCTCTTAATGCTGAGCCAGCCTTGCACTGACCTTGCCAAGCCATGACCTTGCATATGGTTGGATTACAAGATGTGTAAATAGACAAATGAGCTCCGCCTATTAAATAGCACAGGACGAACTGAAGAACTGACATATCCTTGTTGTTATTCATTCCTTCACCCAGATTTCTGTCATCTGCAAACTTTATCAGCAGCAATATTGTCTCTTCCTCTGAACTGTGGAATATAATTGAATGGCACTGTCCACAGTGAGATCCCTGCACTACTTCCTGTGCTATGCCTCTTGGGGCTCCCAGACTATGATCTTTGCACCTCTGGGCTCGATTTTCCACATGCAGTGGTTTCTTGGCCATTCTCAAGCCGCAGACTGGGTGCTGAATCAGTTTTCATAAAGTACTATTTTAAAGTTGACATTTTGTGAAGCGTACCTTGTAGATTTTTTTGGTTTATTCTGTCAGCTCCACTACTTTTAACCAAACAAACATGTAATAATGAAAACATTTTAAGCATTTAAGACCTGTATTCTATTTCAAGAGGATTGATACTATCTGGGTAGTGAGACTTTGGCTTTATAACTGATTGCATCTCATCACAACCTTATAATAGTCTTATCTGGAATTGATGCTGTGCTGACCCTTTTGTAGTTACCCACAGTTCCCTAGTTTTGTAGATATCTTGGTATATAAATTATTTTCCGCAAATCCCCTGCTTTTGCAAGATTTCTAAAATAAAAACTGTGCGAGCTCAGAGACCCTTGGACAACTCTTCAGAACTCTGAAGTGTAAATTATAGCATACCTGAATCCAGGCATAGAACAGTATGATACTAAGTGCTATCAGGAACTGAGGTAGGGAGCGAGCACACATCACATAACAATGGGCATTATAGCCATGTTTGTGGATTTTCCACTGAAATTCTGGGCTGAAATCATAGCCTATGTCCTCTTCAGGTTGATTTGAGGGCTGTAAATTACCCTGTGGTAATTGAAGTAGGATCAGGGAACTGCCTTCATGTGAAATAACCCTGCGTAATCTACTGTTTTCTCCTCCACAGCCAGAACTCAGAAGTGCTCCAGCAGAAGATATTATAGCCTTGGCCTGCTTTTACTAGGCTTCCTTCCTTGTAGCATGGCTGTAAAAGGACTATGTGTAAGTCTGATGAAGTCCACACCAAAGTAGAGCTTTCTTTAAATGCTTCCAAGTCTTGAAAAATGAAGATTACCATAAGGTAAGAAGCTATAGAGGAAAGAATTCTTTCCCATATTTTCTTTGTACTTTGCCAGTGTTTACGAGTTCATCCTTTGTATTTTGAGACTAAGAAGTTCAAGTATTTTGCTGGTTACCACTTTCTGCAGACAGTACGAAACCAAAGTGCAGGTTAATTTCCAAACCAAAAGAAAGGTGCACTATCTTTATAATGAAGAAAAAAACCCTAAAAGCCCACTCAACAATTACTTTTCAAGGCAAACATTAAGGCAATTTGCCAGAAAAACATAAAATGCTGTCTATCTGTCTATCATCTGCAAAGCGCATCTTGCTTTCGCAGCTTGTCCCAGTGACTGGTTTCAAACCTTTGAATAAAACCTAAGAAAAAGATGTATTTCAAGGAATAGTCCTGGAAAGCTTTGATTCATTGCTTGTGTTCAGGATTTGTGAGATGTACTGTAATTGCATATGTTATTACTCTTGCAGTATTTTGTATTACGTTACTGCATGTTTATAGACCAAAACTTTATAGACAGATAGAAAGCAGAGTGAGAAAGAGGGGATACATAAATCGAGGTATAAAACTGCCCTGAATAATATTTTATGTTTCACTATATTGACCTGGAATAAGAGGATAAAGACATTTTCCACTGGTGCACTGTTCTTTTCTTGCTTTCTCTGTGTGTCTGTTTCAGGCTTGTTGGAGTTCTTCATTAAATCCAGAATCTGCATCAAATGATCTGTAGTATGCTGCAGCACATAAAGGTTTCAAAGCAACAATTACTCTATTATTTCAGCAGAGATTACCTGTTTGAAATGAAAACCCACACTGAATCCTTTCTGACCTGGTCCTTATTGTGATACTGATAACAAGCCACACTTTCCAGTCTTTATCTTACCTCCTACAGGGTAATCTTTTCTTCTGGAGCTTAATTCTGCTAATAGCACCCTTGACTGGGTGCCAGACAACAAACATAAGCAGGTGAAAAATGAATGGCTCCAGTCTGACCACTGATAACTGCTAGAGACTTTTTATTCTCAGAATTCCCTCCAAAATATACAAGTTGACTGGTGGGTAATCAATTACATTCCTTGTATGCTTCACCCTCCTTCAGATTGGGTATACTTTGAAAGAAATTGTGATGATCTTTTCTACAGTTTCAGATTCTCTTTTTTTCCCCCTTCCTCCAAACAACAGTAAATAGTAATTCCAGATGGCAGAAACTACTTTTAAATTAAACCAGTTAATACAGGGGACGTATGCTTATCTAATTCCCCCTTTTTAAGTGGTAACGATATGATGGAAATGGGTAAAGCTGATGTGCAGCAAAGGTATGCAAAATAGTTTGAGATTCTAAGTGCTTTCCCCCCCCATTTTCTGATTTACTGTCCATGAAAATGAATTATAGACTCATGAAGAAAACAGAAGTTTTTATTTGCTGAACTCAATAGGCTACTTTCTGGGGACTTGAACTCTGCAAAGTGCTGAAAAAAAGATTACTGCATTCCACTGACAGTTTTTCTGTTTGAACCAAATGGGAGGGATGACAGTGTGCTGTGCTCTGCCTTTCTGCTTCCCAACAAAAATCTCTGGACTGTTCATTGTTCCTCTGCTGTGTGCATAAAAGTCAAGCCCTGAAGCACATGCTTAAAAACGTTCCTAAATTATGCATCTGAGCTTGGTCCTGGCTTTAATCAGTTCCTCTTAAAACCAGTGAGTGCAGAACAGCCTTAGCACCTTTCAGGTTTGGACCCTGTGTGAATCAAAGCCATTACCATAAGGAGGGTGGTGTAAACGGAGCTCGCTTCACTGAAATCAGTGAGCAGGCATTAATTTCCAGCAGCTGAAGATTTGGTGGGGACTCATTTGTTTTTTCCAAAGTGATTTTGCCTTTACCATTTGAGTATATGATTATAAGGCAACTAGTTAGTGCTAAGGGGGAATATGGTTGGCTTCACTGGAAAATATAAAAGTATCCACTGTTCCTTCAGGGAAATCATTTTAATAGATAACAGCATGTTGTACAATGTTTCATCAGTGACATTTAGATCTAAATTAGGAGCAGTTGTGAGATGGGTTGCCGATTTTCTTGTGATAAAAGGGAAATAGTTCAAGAAATATAGACCAGATGTTATCTTAATCCGATCCTCATGTACAAGAGCACACTATGAGACAGTAATAATAGTCCCTTCTACCTGTTTCTAATTTTCCTGCTCTGAAACACCCTCTGTGAAAAATAGATTAAACCAACACATCGTTTATGAATTGGCACTAGGCGGGTTTGAGTTTGTATGGAATGCAGCATCCATGGCACAGACCAGAGGGTGCAGCACTGGATTTTGATACATGTTTAAAAATGCTCCTTTGACAGTAACATTTAAGACAGCAGCTCTTAGTGATTTAAAAGGAGAGTAGCCAGTTTGGGTTTGAATCAGGCTTTTGGTTCAGCATATCCCTACACAGTTTCAAATTTGTCATCAGCGTTTCTAGGTAGTATATGTTATACAATCCTCAGCAGGCCAAAAAAGAGAGGCTTGATCCTCAGCTGCTGTAAATCAACACTGATCCATTGATTTAGATGGAACTACACTGATTTGTACCATCTCATGGTCTGGACAAAGTGTATTAACTTTCCCTCTGAAAATCCTCCACAACAAAAAGCTCCATTCACAGTCCTACAGCATAAGCAGTAACTAATGTGTCTCTGTTCTCGTAATAATGTTTAATACCTGCATCATTTCCTACTTGCTAGGGCAGTTGAAACATTACTCTTTGCTTTGACGTAAGAAGTTGAGTGCCGCGCATTTGTAATATTTGGGACAGCTTTTTCCATAGCTGTCTGTCTTAGTAAAACATTTTGCTTGAATATTCCTGTCTCTTGGCATCAATATGCCATGGAGGCTTTTGAGCAGCTGTCTAGAAACTCAGGAGACATGATTTTTATTTTCCTTTGAGGAACACAGTAATACGAAAATACTTTATTTAACAGTATCCAGAACTGTAAGAACTACTGGGGCTCTTTGTCCACTGGAAACAGTGAGGATAGCATTAATGCTAACAGTGTTAATAAGACTGCTTTATCTAGAGTAAATACCTTCATATTTTGGACTATTCCAAACTATTTTTCAAGCAGAGTAAAATCCTGTTTTCATATTTCTATGAAAAGAGGAAACAAGAGCAGGCGATGAGGCAATCTTCAGAGGCTGCCCACACAGCTGGCTGTCCCCTGCAATGACTGTGTGAGGACAGAACCAAAGTTTTCCTTTGGAAACTCACTCCTTTGCTCTTCATTTATTTTAAAAATGAATGTATAGCATTGCAAATAGATTCACCTCTCTGTGTTTTTTTGTTTGGTTAGGTTTTTATATAGCTTTAATGATAAATGGGCAAGCTTGTGCTGGAAAGGATGGGTCTTAAGAGCCGAAAAGAGGCTGTAGGCTCACACTGGAGAGCTGGACCCTGATGGATTTCCATAGAAGGTTCATAATCTGGCTGGACATCTATAAAGACTCATGGGTGGTGTATCAACACATTAGGGAAAAAGTGTTCAGTATTTCTGTAGAAGAATATTTTTTATTGTGTTTTAACTTTTTAATCTAACACCTGTCATTTTATTGATACTGTCTCTGTACATCAAGGCCCTGCTTATCTTCTGAGAGTCTAGTTTTGTTTGATTCTGTACAAATACATGTATTGAAATTCTCTTGAGTGAGACAGTGTAGTAAGATGAGACAGGTGGATCAACAGGAGCAGGAGGGGATGAGATCAAAAAGGAACAGCAAAAGAAGATGAGAAAATAAGAGTCCAAGTTGTCACATGCCCTGGACTGCTCACATCAGCAGGAACACTGTCATTTGGAATAAGAATGCTTCATAAATGTGGATAGAAAACTTGATGGATTAAAGTAGTTAATTAGAGAATAAAATGAGAGGAAGGAAAATGGGGAGTGGTCGAAAATAGTTACGGGGACAGAATCCACCTGTAGATTGGGAAAGCTTGAAACACTGCAGCAGCAGAGATGAATACACACATCTAATCAAAATGCAAAGTGCAGTTTAGAGATCTTGGTGCTAAAAGGCACTGGTGGTGGTGGTTGTAGTGGGGTACGTAGGTTAATACTGAAAGTGTGCTATTAGTAATGACCAAAGACCTTTAGCCTCCTGTTCAAAATCCTTTTTTACTGTATAGAACGGGAAAGTAAGCTCTATCATGTTGGGCTATTTAGTAAGCTATTAGTGCATTCATCTTTTCATCATTTGACAGGTGGAAGTAGTAGTCCAGCTTTTAGTTTTAATTATAAGGGATTCCAGATGTAGAATAGGACATAAATTAAAACCAGATCTACTCATATGTCTTTTCAAAGTAAGCCAACTTCAAGGTATCTGCTTTTCATTTCAAAATGTTATTAAAGCTATTACTAAGAAATTCATAGTCTTAGCATGCTCCAATAATTGACACCTTTAAAGTGACTAAACAGATTTAGAGTGTGTAGAAAAGTAAATTTGTCTTAGAGAATGACTCTAATCATCCATTTACATATAATGGACAAATCAGTGTTTGTGTTTTGAAAAGCCTGGTGAACAGCCTGTCTGGATGGCTCTTTCTGCGTCCGCTGCCTGGCCTGACTGCTGGGTGTTAGGCTGTTTCTGTGATTATGCTGCTATGCGAGTGAAGATAAAGAATTAAGGGCTGATCCAAAGACAGTGAAAGTCAACGGGAGTCTTTTGATGAGCTTTCTGTCATAGTCTCCTCCTCTCATGTTGACTTGAACTATGTTACATTATGTTGGAATTTGCATTTTATTTTTTTTTTAAGAAAATTAAATCCAGAAACTTTTTTTTTCAGTGATAGTGTTCTTAAACCCCTGACTGTCTAAAGAAACTACAGTTTCCTTTCTAAAAAGCCTTTCTTTCCCCAAAACCTATTTATCTAGTGATATGTTACAACCATGCAAATAATGCTGTACTTCTGACTTCATAAAAAGTCTGAGGTTTCCAATAATTAGAATGATAGCTGGCAAGTCTGATAAATTAGAGAAATAACTTGTTTGGTGTAAGCTGAGCCTATTTCTGAGGCAGAAATGTTAGGCTTTTATCCTCTGGAGTGTGATTGAAAGGGTGAGAAGTTAATTTGGCAGCTTCGCTTCTATGGTTTCATAATGTTTCTCCCCCCCCTCTCCCCTCAGCTTCAGGGAAGGACTGTGATTTCAGTACTTTGCGCCTGCCCTCATACAAGGCAAGAGCATGACCCGAAACGAAACCCCTCTCCCCAGGGCACATCCTGAGCAGTAACAGCTTGGCTCAAGTGTTTCTTATGAACAGCCGTCCAGAGCACTTGATCTAAATCATGCCATTTCCTTCACAGTATGGCACAGTTAACAAGTCAGTGCATCAACACAATCTGCAGATGGCAGTTCAAAAGGTGCACGTTCCCCAGCAAGATAAAGGGCAATGAGTTCCATGGGTTAGCTCATTACTTGGATTCAGGCAGGGGCTCCATAGGGGTGTGAGGGAGGAAAAGGGGGCAGGCAAACCTTGAGAATGCATGTCTACACAAATAAAGCCAGCATTGCAAGAAGCATGTTATTGAAGTAAAGTGCAAACAGCTTGCAGAGCATGGCTTCCTTCAGAGGTGTCTTACTTCTCCCTGGAAAAGCAAGAGGAAGAGAGGAATGAAACCAGTGGCAATATGCAGGGCCTCTGCACCTTCATTTATCTGCAAGACCTGGCAAATATGACACTGTATCCCAGGCAAAGCCCCAAAATTCAGAAGAAGCAAGTGAGCTATCAGCAAGAGCCAGGGCTCCTGGTTGTTCTGCGTCCTGCTTGGGAAGGAACCTGTTTTCTGGAGCATTGCAGAAGGGCTTCTAGAGAGCCGTGTTCACTCCTGTACAAATTACGTTAGAGCTGAACATCCAGTGAAGAATCTCTGAGACATATTAGTCCTTTAGACTTCAAAACAAGCTTAAATTGGAACCATATTGCTGGAATACTTCTTAGCTAACATTTATATTACTTCAGTTACCAAATCCAGACTAAGTCCCAGGACTCGGCAGGGGAGAACATAATATATTAGGAAGTAAGATGGGGGTGTGCACTTCTGGCCTCCTATTTTATATAAATGTACAAAAAGTTTCCTCACACTAGCAAGGAAATGACTACAAGGCCCTAAAATGCCGACTTCCAGCAACAAACCAGGGAAGTCCGCTGCCCCTCCTCCCCTCTCTCTCCTGACCATTCCTGTGTGTGCCATGCCTTGGGGATAGTTTGGATTACTTGGAGTAAGACCGTTGCATAGAAGCTCAGGTATCAGAGCAGATAATTATACACATATAGCTAGATACAGCAAAGGTCTCAATGAATTGTCAGAGGATGAGATACATCTCGAGAGACCAAACAAGCCTCCCCTATACTGATCTTTGTAAATGAATCTCTTTGGGAACTATCAAGATGGTGCTTTACCACGATTTTCACTGCTGAGGAAAAAGGAACTCTTCCAAGCTGTTTGTTTTCCTGGTTGTATCAAAAGCTGGCGAGTGAAGATTTTTTTTGCTTATGTTAGTATGAATGCACTGAAAGGCGCTAACATATGTGCTGATCTCTGAGTTCCTGCAGCAGAGAAGTTCAAGGCAGGTTAGGCAGGAGAGGAACAGTAAGCCCCAACTCCTCCCTCCCCATAACTTCAAATCTACAAAGGCTGACTTTCTGGTGAACTCCCTGGTCTACGTTGCAATTCTTTTGGAGAAACAGTGCTAAAACTGGGAAGGGCAGATCCTGAGTGGCTGCTAGGCAGAGGTGTGTTAAACGAAGTTCATTCCTCGTGTAATTTGGTTGATTTAGTAGAGTTATGCCTGAGAGAAATTTGGCTTCAGGCTTTTGGGTGATGCGTTGTGCTTCTTTATTTAACTAATCAAACAGGTGCTTAGCAACACTTCCACTAGTTTATCCAGATATCTTCACTTCTTTCTTTCTCTATCCATTCTTTAATAATCTTCCAAGCTGTGTTGAGTTAGAAACTGAGCCAAGGCTTCAGGCTGTGCCCCACTGGGACACGCAGGTAAGCAGCATCTTTCACCAGGCCCTGTATCCATTTGTTTCGTATGACAGTGCCTGGTAATTGTTGTGTTTCTCAATTCAGGGAAGTAAACAAAGGATGAAGAGCTGCAAGTCTCAACCTCAAGCTGTAGCAGCTGAAGAGGACTTCAGTGGTAAGAAGCTGAACTTCATTTCATTAGAAATGTTCCAGCTTCTGCTGACAATGGCAGAAAACAAGTGAGCCCCAGAGGCTGCAGACCTGAGCTGGCAGGCAGCAGTCTTCAGCAGTGATTCAGGTTGTTCACAGCTGCTACAGTGTGACTTCTCTTGACCACTGTTTAAAAGCTGCAATTTCTGTATTAAAAATGTCCTTGCCCATATAGCACATCTAGGACATGCACACGTCTTCAGACACTGCAAAGCAGCTATTTATTTCTCCCTGTTTGGCAGCAGCCTTCAAAATATTTTCTCTTTGCTGCAGAGCATAGTGCCCTTTCAGTGAGGTGGCTTGAATGTAGAAGGGCTCTGCCTTGGCTAGAGAGATTCTGCTTCTCTGTCAGAGATAACTTTGATATCTCAACATTGAACTGCATGGTGCTGTGCTGTACATCGTGTTTACCAGGGTTGTGAGAAGTACAGTCCTTTCTATCCCATTTCCAGTCTTGAGAAGACATGAAGGAGGGAAGGCAAGCAATCCTTGTGTTCAGCCTTTCTCATATATAAGCAACAAAGCCACATGCCCAATGTGCTCTGTCTGTGTCTTTTCACTGGTGTGGAGCACAGCTTTCCATCCTGTGTTGATGGTGGAGAGCGTCATTCATGATATCTATGGTAGCCACAACCTACCTCATCGCTTATGTCTCTGGCTGTATCTTTCACAGCCATTGCTTGCAGAGAAAGTGTTGTTTGGTTTCTTATGTTATGCCTTAAGTTCAGCCTAGTAAGGCCCACCTGATGAACAGATGGGTCCAACTTAAGAAAAGGATTGTATGCTTGTAATAGCAGGAAAGAGAACCTAGTGAATTAAGTCCCTTCCAGCCTCATCTTCCTGTGATTTCCCTCCTAATGACAGATGTCAGAGAAGAGTATGGTTTATTCTGGTAGTTCTTACTGATCAGCATGCTCATATTTCTTAGAGCTACAGTGAAAATCTCTGGTGGTGTGTTGAAACAGAATCTCGGACCCTCACAGTGCCTTAGTCCTCCAGAAAGCATTCTGCATCTTTATTATGAAGCACTGGGGGTATGATAGCACTGAGAAGCCCCAAGGATGGGGACTCTGATGTGCAAGAGGTCATACATTGAGACATGAAATAGAGATCGATCTCACACAGGCTGTCTGCAGCGGGGCTAACACACAGGCCTGGGTCTCCTGTCCCGTAGCCCCATGCTTTCATCATGAAATCACTCAGTTCTTTCAGCTGGATCTGCAGGGGCTGTTCTTAGCACTGTAGTTTCTCTGTCCCTCATGGAAACCCCAGGGCTGGGCTTTGCAGACTCTCTGCAACTCTATCCCTTTGGACTGTAATTGATTTGGAGTCAGGTGGTGGTGTAACATAACCCGTATGGAATCTGTTGGTGAAGTTTATGGCCATTTAGTTAAGAAAAAGGAAAAAAAAAGAAAAAAAGAGGAATATAGAGGGGGAGTAGGAAGTGAATGGAGTTTGAGTTCTGGGATGTGGAGCTGTGCTGTTTCACAGCCCAAGGAGAAAACCTTGTTGGAGGCCTTGTGTGTGGAGAAATCTATTACCAGCTCATGCGCCACAGCCCTCTCAGCCTGCCGGTGGTAGCCTGTGTGTACATAGATGAACCTGCAGAAAAACGCCTGTCCCCGCCTGTAGTCAGCCTCTAAACCAGTATGGAAAAGCAGAGAATTTCAGAGAGAATGTGGAGAATACTTCCAAAATTAAAAACAAACAAAAAAAAAAAGAGAGAGAAATAAATTAAAAAATAAATTGCTCAGTTGATGGCTCTGTGCTGCCTGGCTGCGTGGCTGTTGTAAGTCTCTGAACTTCTGTCTCTCCATACCTAAATTTCCAGGGCTTCTGTGTAGGAAAGGAAGATATTCCAGTGTGGCTGTTAGGTCTCTTGAGGTACTGCAGACAACCTCATGTTCTTTGCAGATTTGACCAACTGATTCTAAATTGAAAGTCTTGAGATTGTTTTACTTTTTACAAGAGCATGTAGTGATAGGACACGGGGGAGTGGCTTCAAACTGACAGAGGAGAGATTTAGATGAGATATTAGGAAGAAGCTCTTCCCTGTGAGGGTGGTGAGGCACTGGCACAGGGTGCCCAAAGAAGCTGTGGCTGCCTTATCCCTGGCAGTGTTCAAGGCCAGGTTGGATGGGGCTTGTAGCAGGCGGATTGGAACTGGATGATCTCTCAGGTCCTTTCCAACCCAAACCATTCTGTGAGTCTATGATTCAATGGAATGAACTAGGATGATCTCCATTGGCAATACTGGTTTTTCTGATGTGGCAAATTCCTCTGGGATGATGGAAATGACAGGAAAAACCAATAATTCTTTCTGTGACAAAAGATTCCCTTTCACAGGGTATTGTAGAAGATTGAAGATATTCTTCCAGGTGCAAAAAGTTCTGGAAAAGATTTCTTGCTCAGCTGGTGGGCTTCATCTAAGAGTACACTGAAAATGCCGCTAGTGTTATGTGACAAGCATTATGTGACAAGCATTATGTGACAAGCATTATGGGTAAGTATGTGATAAGCAAGGCCGTAACTTTGTACATGTATCCCTGTGTTGCTGAAATTAAAATAGAGTGAAAAAGGCTGCTGTGAGTTCTCAGATCATGACTGTATGTGACGTACTGTGAGACAAATAGTTGTAGCTTTGCTGCAGACATGGTGATTTACTGATACAAGGGAAGTAAAGCCTGCGTGAAGCAGTAATATTTATCAACAGGCCCATTTGTATAGCTAGAAAAAAAAAAAGGCAGGCCTCTGAAGACACAGTGTGGGTATTACTGTAGTTATTACTGTAATCTAGGGTCTTGCTTTCAAGGAGGAAAAGGGAAGAGAGGAAGTCAATTCTCATCACAGACAGTGGGCAAACTGTTCCTATATCTCTTTGGGCTATTGGAGCAGTCCTCATCTTGTACAAAATGCTCTCTTACAGAGTGGCTATGGAGAACCATCCTGGTGCTGCCATGAGTCGAAATATCACTCTTTTATACAAGTGTGAAGGATAGAAGGTAGCAGTTAAGTAGAGAGATGGTTTGCTTTTAAGCACTTCAAGCCTTGAGTGAGGAGTGGTATATACGTTGCATCAGCCCCACCGACAGCCTACGAGACCTCAGATTCTGGGTGACTCCCCTGTGGCACTTTTTTCCCTTTGCCCCTCAAAGGCTCCTCCAGCTAGTACTAACCAGGGGAGATTTCCTGAGGAAGGGGTAAGATGTTTCAGTCCCTCTGCTAGTATGACCCTATGCAGCATGTGCTGTGGGTCCTGAGCCCCATGTACATTGAGTGTCCTGCTGATTCCTTTCTCAGGGACTGTCCTAGTCCCTCTTGTCAGCCCCACTCTGTGAAGTCACTGTCACACTAGTGTATGCTCCAGGATTGCAGTGCCTTCAGGGTGATCTCTCTGCCCTCATGGCCTGTATGTGCCAGTGTCCCAAAGCACTCCTGGACAGTGTACTCTGTTCTGTACTGTGTTACTCCATTCTACCTCAGTGGAAAATGAGAAGTTACAAGGTTGAAACCAGGCAATTTGTAGTGAAAAGTAGCCTTCTATGGAAAGGTACAGATCAGTAAATGAAAAGAGTAATAGGGACTTCTGAATTACTTTATGGCTTACTTAACAGAGGTTATTGTTTTCCGTTGCATTTTGATGGACACTTACCACATCTGTAGCATGCTGCTTCTTTGCCATTAAGTTTTACCATATTCTTCCATAGGGATGATATTTTTTGAAAGAGAAAATTCTGAAGCCCCATGTGAAAACAGGAAACTCTGTGCATTTTTTTATAGTGAATTTTTTCTGCTAGGGTAACATCCGTATTTCACAGTTTGCAGAACGTGTGGGACCATAAACTGTAAAACCGCATGGAGAACCACAACTCCTTTGTACTTTTAAAATAGACATAAAGTAATTTCTCCAGAAAGAAGGAGCATATTTTTAAAGGTGAATATTTGGAGGGCTTTTAAAAACTATTGGTCTGTTCTTGGAAACTGGATGATAATGTTTAAAAAAGGAAAAGACACAGATTGTGGTGAATCTGTTGCGACTGAATCATCTCTGTAGTATGTGCTCAACTGGACCAGCCACAGTGCAGCTGCACAAGGATGTACGATGTTCCCACTCAGCATGGGAGCCTCACCCAGAGACAAAGGGACAGGAGAGATGGGGCACAGAGATGAGCAGGCAAGTGGTGGAAGTCATGAACAATCTCAGGCTATTTAATTTCTTCTGCAGTGTTCCTGGAGCTGAGCTGGACTGAGGGAGAAGCAAGCTGATCTGGCCACAGGTCTGCCATGTTTCCCCCCACTCTGCCACAAGTGGTGAGCAGGGAAGGGCTCATACTTTATTCTTTCAGGTCCTTGGGGGTGGTGCAGGAATGAGCACACCCAAGGCTTTGAGCCAGAACTGTCTCACCCCACCGGCTGTGTCATTCATAGTAGATGAGACTGACACTTCTCTTTTCCTGCTCAGATCAGGTGGTCTGTAGCCAGGGTTATGCAGGACATGGCAGGGCTGGTCTTCAGAGCTGTCCAACTGGGATGTGCACATGTGGCATGATGGTGGTTTTTAGCAGATGCTCTGTGCCATGCAGCAGCACAGGGATATCATCACAGGGTGTCAGGAGGTATTTCTCTTCTTCTGAATGTGCAGTAAGGGCAAGTGGCTGCAATGATTGCGTGAGGTCACTGGTGTTCAAGAACAGGGTAAGACATCCAGTGTGTGACTAGTCAAATGAAGAGGTGGGGATCCCCCAGCATCTAATGCTGGCTCTGGCTGTCTGTTGGTGAGATGAAAAACCAAGGCCAAGATATCTCAGCAGACTCAAGCATCTTGTCTGAACAGTGAGTTAGACCAGGGCTGGCTGTATTTCAAGATAGAGCAGTTGCCTTGGAGTTGGCACACTCCTTGGCCCTGCCACCTGATTGGTGCATGCTAGATCTCTGGAGGGCCGGCTCTTTCCCTGCTGCTTCTGTGAAGGAGCTGGGGTGTGTGGAGGAGGGTGCCTTTCTTAGCAGCAGCAACAGCAGCTATCTTGCTGTCCTCTCTTTCTCATCTAGTAGCAGGAGCAGCAAACAGTACTCTTCACAGCTTCATCCCCTTTCCCTTCTTCCCATCTTTCAGCTCTACCTGTTTCCAGGCAAGAGGAGTCAGTTCCTGGCATAGCCTCGTCTGTGGGTGGCAACATTCACTCCTGTTTGTGTGGCAGAGAACACTTTATCTGTCTGATAATTTGACAATGATGTCCTGTTTATCAAAGTTTATCCTTTCATTTCACATGAATAGGAATATACTTTTCCATGTGCTGCTCACTCCTAGTGTTGTTGAATAGTGTATATTCTGGTCTGCTGTTCATTTACAGCTGCCTTTCATCTTCAATTATCCACTATATTTTAGCAGTGGATAACAACTGACTGATTCCTGTATTCAGGCCAAATCCTGCTTGTTTGGCTCATGTGAGTCATCTAAGGAAGTCTGACACTTTGTTCCCTGATCTGTCTGGGAATGCTTGCATGACAAGTGGTCCCTAGGCATGGGACCCATGCACAGGAGTGAAGTCCTGAGGCTGAGACCCATCTTCCTTTCATTGCATAGGCACTAGGCAAATGCACCAGTACCAGAGTGTGACTCCAGCTCTATAAAGTCACACAGTTCATGGGCAGCTGCATAACATTAATTTTTACAGGCTTGGTACAGAGTGTGGAATATACCAGCTGCCTTTCCATTTTCAGGGAGGGGTAAGACAAAGCCTCAGGCCATTCCAGTTGGACAGCACTCCTGAAAAGGGCAACTAGATGAGTTGGAAACACGCAAAGTTTAAAACTTTCCCAGTTCTCCTGTGCAGCTGTCATCATTAGCACAAACAGGCTGGTGCTGCCAGAGCTGCTGGGCTTACCCGCTGCTGAGACTCATTTTACACAGAATCACTGCCCTGCTCTGCTGGCAAATGTATTTCTTTTGGATGCCTTCATTTAGCTGAGCTAGAGAGTGCTGATAGCGGTTTGTCTCAGGATGGGGCTGCAACTGCTCTGTTTTTCCTACCTTTGTGCATGCTTGAAAAGATCTGGGCTATGACCCTTACAGAGGTCTGAACACTGACCAGGGTGAGGGTATGTGAATTTAGAATAATTAATTTCTTTCTGCCATGTGCCATCCCCACTTCCACAATGGAGTCACCACCTGAGAGAGGAGGGCTGGTTCATGGTAAGCGCATTTCCTTTGGACCTGGGAGACATGGGTTCAGTTTTCTGCTCCCTTACAGATTTTCTCTGTGAAACTCAGTAAATAACTCAGATTTGCTATGATTCACTGTCATGTGTAAAATAGTGGTAATAGCCTGACCTTTCATCACTAATGCACATAAAAGAAAATGAATTAAAGAAATGTTAAGAGTCAGCTATTAAAGTGTTGAGAACCCAAGGGAAAGGAGTATGTACCCTGAGGAGATTAACTAATTGGAAAGGACTAAAGTAAATGGCTGAGATAGTTTAGGTTTGGGGATGGACAAGGTGGGGCAGGGAGATGGGGTCCTGGAAAACATTTGCTAGACGTGGAAAGAACGTGAAGGTGTTGGAAGCAAGAGTCATAAAAAGGGGAATGAATGGCAGCAGGAGGTGTAAACTCCCCCTAGCAAAACCCCTCATTTTCGAAGAGAAACCACATCATTTTCAAGAACACTGTTTTGAGCACCTGCGCTAGAAACCAGTGAAGAACAGTAGGGTGTTGTGAGCTTGGTGACTGCCTTCTGCATGCACACTAAGGTGGCTGCAGGAAGGTTTCCTCCCCTGCTCACCAGGATCACTTGGGCTTGTTAACTGAAATGGTGATGTTGTAAATGTCCCAAACTGAACTGCTTGTCCCCAGGGTCTATCTTTGTCTTGTTTATTTGTTGGTTGACTTGCAGTTTTCTTGAACAAACTCTTCATTGTCTGCTGTCACAAAATTTAAGTATTTTGGGGTGTAAACTGGCAGTGCCCGGGCAGAGCAGTGAGTTTACAGTTTTGGATGTTGTAAGGTGCTTGTAAATAAAGTTACAATGCAGACAGCAATAGTAACCATTGCAATTAAGACCTCTGGTGCCTGAACTGAGCAGTTTGGCTGAGCTCTGACCATTTATGTGGGCTGTAAAAACAGGACAATCTCTTAACAACTGGTCCACGGGTCACTTGTGTGGTAAAGCTTTCAGCTTTACCAGTCTTTCCAACATAGGGAGGGACAAACATAACACCAGTTTTTCAAAGGGCTTTAGCCAGGATCCAGGGAGCTATGGAAGTATAATACAGATGTTTGTATGGACAAATTAATAAAAAATAATGGGCACATGCATAAGTGTGACTTACTTGGGAAGAGTCAACATGGTACCTGGAAGGAAAGTTCTATCTTACAAATGCCTTGGAGTTCTTTGCAGAAATCAATAAACAAGTGAATAAGAGTGATCTGATAAACAGAATCCACTTGGGAAATCCAAAAGAATTTACAAAGAATCTCCCACTAAAGGGTTTCAATGAAACTTAGCAGCCATAGGACAGCAGAGGAGCTTTTTGCATGGATAAATAAACAACATAAAATGACAGGATACAGAGAACTGAAATAAATAGTTAGTTCTTGCAGTGAGGGAAGTTCACTAGGGGAGTCCTGAGCTGGGGCTGGTGCTGTTCGACTTATTCATGAGTGGTTGGGGAGGACAGAATAAACAGTGAGAAAATCTGTTGGTGAGGCAGGATTTAGTCAGGGGAATAAAGTTGTTGATAGATAGTGAAAGAATGTAAAAGAGCTTGCAAGACTGAGTGACTGGTCAGCAAAATAGAGGGTGAAATTCAACAGACACCTGTGAACAGACGCACACTGGGAGAAGTAACTGAGGCTTCACATATGAAGTGAGGAGCTTAAAGCTGACCACTACTGCTCAGGAGAAAGATGCAATGATCATTAGTCTTCTTGGATACTTCTGTGAAAATGTCAGTTCAGTGCTCAAGGGCACTCAAAAAGCCCCAAATCATATGTTAGGAATTACTAGGAAAGGAGTGGAGATGAAAAGAGAAGATCCTTACAGAGCTACATAAATCAATTTACTGCGTATTCATTCCGTGTGGTATATGATTTTAAACCCTCATCTTGAAAGAAATATACCAGAACTAGAAAACCTTCAGAGAAGAACAGGGCTGATAAATGTCTGTGGTGGTGGCCAGGATAGGTCCTTTCCAGGTATGTTAGCCTGGAAAAGCTATGAAGACTGATGTGGAGAATATCGATAAGGATCAGCTGTTCAGGTGTCAATATGAGAGGGCAATGGGAGCTAATTCAGCTAATGGGAGTTCTGTTCAAACTCAACAAAAGAGATGGGTAGTTCCTCCCTGGAGCTCCTTGTCAAGAGGATGTGTAGATGGATGCAAAAAATAGTTTTAAGGGAGATTGTATAAATAGTTGGAAGAGAGATCTGTGAGGGTTTTCTAAACACTTGAAGAACCATGAAATCCACTAGGCTGAGCAGAGGTGGAAGCTGAAATATTATTCAGACAAGTATCATAAATTATTGCCCTGTTCTTACTCTTTCCTGAATGTCTCCTTAGTATCATTATTAGGAAAAGGATACTGATGCTTGCTCTGACCCAGTATGACAATTCTCATTTTTTCACTTATATGTGCTTTATGGGCAAACATCCATTGGCCATTCACATTCATATATAGCGTACTTCCATAGAGGAAGGTCTAATCTCTGCGATGAGGAGGCAGTTCAGCTCTTGATCTTAAATTCAAACCAGCATAATCTCTTAATTATGGTCATAAACTTACAGTTTCATGATCTTACCTTTCAAGGGTAGAAGGCCTCTCTACAGATCATCTCATGAAGAAGTTCAAAGGACATTGGCCCTGAGAAACTAGACAGTATGATCAATATTCTCGAAATAACAGTTCTTGACGCTCCCTAATTTGCAGTCAGAGGTAAAAGAAAATATCAATGCTTTTGTTTCAGGACCAAAATTTTAGCTGATTTTATCCTGGCCTCTTTAATGAGTGGAGACCAGAAACTGGAAACTTCTCCGTGTGGCGACTGAAAATGCAATCCACATTCCATCCAATTCCTATTAATTCAGAAAGCTGGCACAAGAACATGCTAAGAAGATTTTGAGAGTCTTAGTGATAGGACAAGGGGGAATGGCTTTGTACTGAAACAGGGTAAATTAAGGTTAGATATAAGGAAGAAGTTCTTTCCTGTGAGGGTGCTGAGGCACTGGCACAGGGTGCCCAGAGAAGCTGTGGCTGCCTCATCCCTGGCAGTGTTCAAGGACAGGTTGGATGGGGCTTGAGGCAACCTGCTCTAGTGGAAGGTGTCCCTGCCTGTGGCAAGGGGATTGGAACTGGATGAGCTTTAAGGTCCCTTCCAACCCAAACCATTCTGTGATTCTATGATTTGTTAGCCAAAACAGTACTGGTTTTCTGGTCTGCAAAAAGTGATGATCCATCCAGTGCTGGTTCTGTTTTTTGAGGATGCAATATCACCATAACGTAGTTGGACTTAGTATCCCTATTTGCACTGTTTCCACACCACAATTTAGACAGTAAGTTGCTAATTTCAGTGAGGCGAAGTGAGGCTGTTCTGAAAGGGCATAAAATATCCTCCCTAGCTGGAAAGATTAGAACAGTGTACTTTGAAGATGAATAAAGATATTTTCTATCCAGGCCTGTTGTCATCTGCCATTTCCATCTAGAAGGCAGATTCAAAACAACTGAGAATACCTGCTGAAATTGTAATGAGCCTTTGGTGGATCCAGTACAATTTCAGCTGGCAGCTCTTTGAGAAATGCTCAGTATTTTCACACCTCTGTTAAAAAGGTCACTAAAAGGCTTAAAGAGGATTTACCTGCAAAGGAATTGCTCTCATCTGAGATTTACTTGAATTTTGACCATACTCGTGAGTCCTTTTACTTATTACCCTTCTATTCTCATTTCAATTGTCCAGCAACTCTGATTTCTTCTGCGCCACAAGAAGGAAGGGTGGAGGGAAAATCACTAATGGTAGATCTCTTTCATAACTTTTTTTATTTTTACAAGGAAGACATTTTATTAAGGCTCATCCTGAATTCTTGTCCAGTGAATGAACAGATTTCCACCTTAAGTATTCAAGTAGTAAATGTGTTAGTTATTTTTGCTGGAGCTATGAAACATCAGGGACAGGCACAAGTTTAATAAACTGGATATATATGAGACACCCTCACTTCAGTTATACGGATTATACAGATTGGATCCTGTCCATGTTGCTTACTTGAAAATACAAGAACAAGCCTTTTCAGTACTGAGAATCTTGATTTTGGCTTTCATATCTATCTAGAGTGGATGTTATCTGTCAGACATCCAGGGGACATTGCTGCTTGTTTCACCAGGAGACCTTAGGCCAACTGGGGAGAAGAAAAAAATCTGGAAGAAATTTCTAATTTTGATCATTTGTCAATTTTAATATGTTCATATATGTCATATCGTCAGAGGATCCAAGCTGCTACAGACTTCAGAAGAAAGTTACAGCCATTGTAACACTTGGAGTACGCAAAGGAATATATTTATGATTTATGATCACTGGAAACAGAAGAAACAGTTCCTTACTTGTACAGAAACTGTTCTTCTTAGCAATGTGCTAGACACAAAATCTCTCCATGGTTTGCTCTCGGCTGTCTGTACGGTAGACTCTATTATAACTTGCAGATCCAAAAGAGAGAGCCTCAGCATTTACAATCATAGAATCACAGGGTTGTTTGGGTTGGTAGGGACCTTAAAGCTCATCCAGTTCCAACCCCCTTGTCACAGGCAGGGATACCTTCCACTAGAGCAGGTTGCTCCAAGCCCCATCCAACCTGTCCTTGAACACTGCCAGGGATGGGGCAGTCGCAGCTTCTCTGGGCAGCCACCACTCAGGGCCTCACCAACCTCACAGGGAAGAACTTCTTACTAATATCTAATCTAAATTTCCCCTCTGTCAGTTTAAAGCCATTGCCTCTTCTCCTATCCCTACAGGCCCTTGTCAAAGGTCCCTCTTCAGCTTTCTTATCAGCCCCTCCAGGTACTGGAAACTGCCCTAAGGTCTCCCCGAAGCCTTCTTTTCGCCAGGCTCAACAACCCCAGCTCTCTCAACCTATCTCCACAGGAGAGGTGCTCCAGCCCTCTGAGCACCTTTGTGGCCTCCTCTGGGCTTGTTCCAATAGGTCCACATCCTTCTTATGTTGAGGGTCCCAGAGCTGAATGCAGTATACCAGGACACTTTTTTTCATTCCTAATATTTTTTCACTCACAAAAAAGATTTACCATCCCCATCTGGGTTTTGGATATCTCAACAACTTTCTATGTTTTTCAACACTTCTCTCTAATACCTCATTACAGAGTTGGTGGCAAGATGCTGTCTTTCATCTGCTCATTCATTCATGTTACAGAAAGTACCTCAAGTTGCCTATAAGGATATCTCACTAGGATTCCAGTATGGGGTTTTCTCTTTGACCTTTTCACAGCCCTGGGGCATTCACCAAGTATTTTGTGTCATGATAGCTCATTTGAAGACATAAGAAATACACATCCAACCATAAAGATCTTTCTTATAGGCACTGCTATCCAAGAGACCTTAACTGCCTGTATGGATTCATGAGAAGTAGAAGTAGAATCCATGTGGACAACACATCTTGAACTATAATTACCATATGGTAAATAGTCATTCTTTATTGTGTTGTCAACAGTCAAGGAACCTGTGGAGGCTTGGGTACTGCTGACAGAGTTAATGGATGAATCCTGGGGGAATACTCTTCTTCCCACTTGACACTCAAGTCACTTTTCTTAATTGTAAAAACATCTGTGAGAAGAACTGAATGAGTTTTAGGCCTTGACAGCTGATCTTCCCATGGCTCATTCCACAAAGACAAACTTGTCTTATGCTTGTCCTTTATCTTTATCCAAAGCATTTGCCAAGAGGAGTATCTGAATTCTGCTTAAATTATAATATTCAATTCCAGATTTTCCATCTGAAGCCTTTGCTTCAGAAAGAGAAGGGAAGCTCCATACTGTGGCAGTAATAAGAATTACTTTGGATAGAGCTTTGGTATTTGGGAAGATACTTCAGGCTTTTCTATTTTTGTGTATACGTTTTAAAGAAGAAAGCTGATTTTTTTCAATTTTAGGTTCATATAAATTAGCTTTTGCATGAAGAGAATTTTAACTTGAATGTTAATAGTTACAGTGGGGATGCATACAGATGTTAGCAGCAAGTTGTCTACACCTCAGCTACTTGTCTAGCTTCCAAAATAGTGAATGAAGACAATTGAGGTGTATCAGCCTCTTCCCATCATAGTCACCTAAACCAACTCAGATTTTATGTTTCCTAAATGGCCTTTTTCATTTGTTTCCCTGACAAGCTCAAATATTTCCAATGTGGGTATCTAATATAACTTTAGTAACCTTTCTCCATTACAGAGTTTGATAGATTTTGTTCCTCAGAGCCTTTGTACTTGTATTGCTGGGAGACAGACCTGCAGCCTTTTCCAGTAGGTATAAATTAAGCAAGGACTTCCTAATTTCAATTAGGTTAGCTTGTCAAAATAAGATTGATAATAAATTGTCTCAAAGTGTAAATACCTTCACAGATATAAAATACTTAGTAGTGTTTTTTTATCTATTGGAGAAAGGCACACTGAAACCTGCTAGTGGGAAGCTAGATATATTTGAACTGAAAATGAGACCTTTTTTAATGAAGGGGGTACTTAATCACTCAAGCAACCCAATGGCTCTAGCAAAAGGACTGATAGATGCTCCATCTTTTGATGTCGTCACATCAAGACTGGCTGCCTTTATGAAAGGCATGTGTCAGCCAGCTACAAGTGACACTCCGATCAAACACAAATTATTGGGTTCAGCACAGGGGTAACCCAGTGAAAGTTAATGACCTGTGATATATAGGAAATCACACTAGATGATCTAATGGTTTCTTCTAGCTTCACACTCTATGAATCTATGAATATGTACCCTCTGAGGCTGACAGCTAGTTATATTCCTAAACAGTGGAATAGCAGAGGCTGCTTCAAAAGAGGGGTTTAAATTTATTTACTGGTATCCATTGTTCTTTAGCTACACATTCAGATGGTTCACACCCAGGTTTTTAAGGTCTGTGAGGGGAGCTAGATTATTTGGGAAAGCATGGTCACTGACAGCCTCCACTGTGAGAATTTGGTGCTGTGAAAAGTGATTCAGACAGTTCCCAAAAGGTGCTGCCTTCCAGCATGTTACCACATCTTGGTGGTATGTGAAGGGCACCCTGCAAGCGTGAAAAGCAGAAGCAGTGATTCAGAGAGCCAGAGAGAGAGGTAAGAAACTCTTTATGGTGGAATATGAAACCACAAAACACATATACTTCTTGTGTTCAGGGCTACTCAGAATATCAAGGGAGACGCAGCCCTCAGAAACTGGGCTCATGTGTGTATGTCTAGAGACGGCTGTTTTGCCCACTTTTTTTTAATGCTTTTCCCCATGTTTATTTTCTGGAAGGACAGTGGGAATCCCAAGAACTCTTAGATCCTGTGCCTCATCCTTGTGCTGTGCTGGAGCTGCCCATGTGTACTTACAACATCAGGTTCCTCTTCCTGTTTTTGTTTTGTTTTCTAATTAGATAGGAGTATTATCTTTAAACAGACAAGAAAATGAGAGCAGCTGACTTAAAATCTCCATCAAGATAATCATCAAGGAAGCAAGAATTGTCACAGGAGGGAAGGAATAATAACTGGTGAAGAGGCAAGCAACCTGAGGGAAACAAGAGGCTGGATTTGAAGAATGCTGGGGAAATCCTGACTGTTTACAGCTCTGTTTATCCACACCTGTGGGTTAGAAATGCTGTCATCTGAGGAGTGGCCCCATATTACAAGAAGGTCAAGCACCAAGCAGACCTAATTAAAAGCTCATTACAAGAGACAATCTCCATTAGCATGCCAAGTTTCATGCAAATCCATTAGCACCAGAGCTCTCTTCGGAAGCTTTAAATTCCAGTCCTGTGCCCCAGGGACTGGAAACCGTGGACGGTTAATTTGCCATTCTCAGTCTGTGAACATTAGGCACAGTCCTCTTACTTTCTGGATTATTTCACATTCCAGCAAATTAGTTTTATCCGTTCTGAGAACATTTTAACAAAGAAAGTTCTTTTGGCATCACATGGATAAAATAACAAGGGATAAAAGAATGAGCAGTTCCCCCAGTCAGGAACAAATAACTTTAAATCTCTCCTGAAAATGCAGCCTTTCCTGTTATTCGCACCCCCTCACCCCCCTTCCTTTCATTTATCTTTCGGCAGTTGGATTTTTTAATTACGTTTCTGCAGCCAGATTCCCCTCCCGCTCTCTTTATGATGGTGTTCTCAAGAGCCGTGTTTTTTTCTTTATGCCATTGTACCAGAACCTGACTAAAGATCTTCAGACTTGTTAAGTATAAAAGTTGGTAAATGATACTATTGTTTGAGTTGGGGGTGGGGAGAGGGGGAAGGCAGTTTATCTGCGGTGGCTGTGGGGAGGGGGAAGGTTTAAAAAAAGGAAAAGAAAAAAGGCTCAAATGAACTGAAATGGATCAAAGTAAACAGAGACATCTAAAAGCTTTTGTAAGTTAAAAGTGGCTATCTGTTGCAAGTCCTGCCTCATTAACTACTGATAGAAGCACTGTCTTGGCCTTCCAAGATATCTAACGCTGACCGCCTGTAACAAGATGAACTCTGGGTTATTCCCTCTTGCCCGTTCCCTGTGTTGCCGGGCACAACTGCTTAACCTCAACCTCTCCACAAATGTTTATCCTCTCCGCTAGGTGCAGCAATGGGAGAGTCAGTCCCTAAACATCAGAGCTCACTTAAAGGATGAAACATAAGCACAGAGAGGAGGAAGGAAGTGGAAGAAAGAAGGAAATGTCTCCAAAGTCAGTGTCTTGCCTGGGCACCTGGTCTGTACCATTTCAATACACTTTTTTCGAGGAAGGAGCAGTGCTCCGGGTTACGGTATCCCCCATGCCATCCCCATTCGGTGGGGGAAGCAAGCTGAAACTGTGAGGCTTGTCTAGGGAAGCAGGGAGAGTGAGGAGCGATGGGGAGGGGGGAACACGATGGCTCTTTGACTGGGACCAGATAGGTCTCTGTGTAGAGTAATATTACAGCTCGCTCTCTCATAAACAAGCTGCATGCCGGCTTCTAAAGAGCCCATCTGGCATAGCTTTGAGAATGGCAATAATTACAAGCTGATGATGGACATGGAAGAAAAGCCCTGCTGAGCTAGCTCATAAGGAAGTACAGGCCAGGACTGTAGGGAAATTACAGGCTAAAACCCTTTCTAGTTTAGGCCTTTTGGTGTTCTTAATCACAGACTTTAAATGTTGTAATAAACACTGTTGCATTTTATTGAACAACTCCCATGACAGGCAAATCTTTTTTATTTTATTTCATTTTTACTATTTGTTAGTTCAGAAAGCAGTTCAAGAACAACTGTTTGTTAAGACTGGGTCTGTAGTTTTCCTTCATGAAAAGTGATCCAAACTGTGAGAGCCCTTTTCTGTTATTTTGCAACTAAAAAAAAAAAAGAAAAAGAAAAAAAAGGGAAAAGAAATATTTTAGAGTTCCACTTACCCCTATGCAGTACTAGGTTGCTGATAATGCTTGCTTTGTTTTGAGCTTATCATTGAGGAATAAGGAATCTAAAATGAATTGTTAAGTTTTTAGGCGAAACTCCTGTTGATTTCACAGGAGAGAAAGTAGTTTTTGAGTATGAGACATATGGGTCTGATCCCATGCCCAGTAAAGTTCCTGGCATGCTTGCTGACTTCAGTGGTCTAAACCAGTGCAAGTAGAAGATTAGAGGCCTCACCTGTATCTGTATTTAAGGGCACTCTTACTGTTGTGACTCAGAGCAGTGTTTCTGAATAAAGGGGAGAATTCCAGGCTACTGGGGTCATTGAGGCTCTGTTCCACTGTCTGTTACAGGTCAAACATGATTTTCACAGTAGAACATGTAAAATGTGAAACCCAGCAATGCTGATGCCCACTTCAGGGCATCTGTCAGGGCTGTGATTTTCAGAGGAAGGTATCTCTGGCACCAGGTTTCCCAAGTCTGGAGTTAAGAATCACTAAACTTTTGAGAAAGCTTACACCCCTAAATGTTTCTAAATGTCTGTGGTTTGAGTATATAAGTGAATTTACTATGTGGCT
This sequence comes from Psittacus erithacus, assembly GCA_009867235.2. Classification (NCBI taxonomy): domain Eukaryota; kingdom Metazoa; phylum Chordata; class Aves; order Psittaciformes; family Psittacidae; genus Psittacus; species Psittacus erithacus. The sequence goes on from WYDI02030619.1 coordinate 44,364, forward strand.
TTATATGCATGTGTATGTGGCAGTGCCATGGACTATAGGTGGATATGGACTGTCCCTATGGACTACCTATCTAAATATATGAGTGGAGTGCAATGGAACTGTGACAGTTAACACCAGCTAAAGTTATGCTTCAGAGAGCCTACCTGTTTTCCCAGACTAATTTCATTCTCCTTTTCTTCTATAGAGTCTAGAAGATCAAGAGTTAAACAGTTCTGTGAGTTTTACTTGACTGGAGTGCAATAAATCTCCCAGGGTGACTGATAGACTGATAACTCTCAAAATCCATTCAGTACTTTTTGTGTGAAATCAACAGTGAATATGGACTCTTGTCAGTTGTTTTAAGTAACACTGTTTTGACAGTATGCTGTTCATTACAATTCAACATGTGTAATTTGTTTTCCTGGAGGAAAACTGCCTTTATTTTACAATGTTGGGTTTGGTTTTTTTTAGTTTAAGAACATCATACACATTTTAGAAATGCTGCATAATACTGATCTAGTTGAATCCTGGAGATATATCTGTGTTTTTACAGGACATATTCTTGTATGAGACCCTAAATAGCAGAGCATTCTGTTCCTTTAGATAAATGTTTGCCCACAAGTACAGCTTTGTGTTTGTAAATTGTTTCATGTTGGTTCTATTCCTCCTGCAGTTCCCCTTTCACAGGCATGTAAGTTTCTGTTTTACTTGTAGCTGTTTGTACCCCAGCATTTCATAATGAAGACAACTTATTTAGTTTTCTTGATCTTGATCACATCTGATTATTTGTTCATGCATCAGATTTTCTTGCTCTTTTTGTGCAAAGTTGAAGGAATGCAAGGTCAGTCAATGGAAATTAACCTATCCGAATGCAGCTCTCTTTTCTTTCACAAACTTCCTTTGGCTTCTTAATCTCAAACTTGCTTGTCAATGTGAAATGATTTCTTTATATTTGACTGTCTCTTTCCAATACAGACTAGAATTGTTCCTAACAAAAGAAGCATGAATTGGTGGAAACTATATATTAAATGCAAGATTATTTGTCTAGTTTTCATTAGGTTGCTGAGTGAGAAGCCCAAACTCCTCTCTTTTCCCAAGGTACTCGGATATCCACGAAGTGCCTTCATCCTGTAGCCGTGTTTCCTCTCCCAGTAAACCAGCTTTCCAAAAGAATGCTGCACTCTCTGCTCTTTATACTGTCAGCAGTGACAGCAACCAGCAACGCTGACATTTCTTATTGTTTACAAAGGATGAGCGCCAACAAGGCATCTCTGATCATTTGATAAACTCTCCTAACCCTCTCCCCCCTGCCCAACCCTCTGCTCCACTGACCAAACTAACCTTTTCACGGTACACTGCCTGTAATTACCAGTGAAAGACGCTAACCAGAAAGGATCAAAACTTCAGCTAAACGCAAACAAACCAGCAAAACAGCTATGAAGATAAACTACTCACAACTAACATTGCTCAGCAAACAGTGCAGGCCAGGAGAAACTGAGCAGCTGCAGGCAGGGGGTGGAGAAAGAAGAAATCTAACTCTAAATTTCTCATGTGCATGTATTTTTCGTCTGAATTTTAAAATTGCTTGAAAAAACATCCTAGAATAGCATTAAAATAACCTTATTGTTTATTATCATAATCTCGTATATTTAATATCCTTTTCCCCCTTCAGTTCCCCCCACTCCTGCAGTAACTCCCGCCAACACAGTGGTCAAACTGAGTTCATAGTTCCTCGTAATGAGCCCAGAACTAATGCCTGTACCAAAAAGAGTTACTTTCCAATAGTCACATGAATTTCACCTTTACCTACACCCCCTTAATTTCTAGTGTGACAAGCAGATTTGTTTCCATTCTGTTTTTCTGGAGGTGAGAAGTACCAGCAAGCACAGCCTTCTCTCATCCCTCTCCAAGAATGAGTTGGTGGGGGAGGTAAATCGATGGCCTTTGTTTGCCAGGTACGCTGATGTGGTGGCTGATTATATAAAAAAGTTTAAATTCTATCCTAAAAAAATTGCATTTGCTGTTCCAGATTCTACCTGAATTAGCTGGATAACAGGCTTGCTTGCTTAGTAAGCAGAACTTTTGCCACTGAGTTTTCCAGTGCCAAAGTGTCAGACAGTTTTCTGGAGGGTGCAGATTTCTTGCTGTATTGGTTCACTCTTTTCCATGATAAGAAGGCTATTACATGGAAAACAACAAGATCAAGTTTAGGACTCCAACAAAAATCCAAATCTTTAAACTGAAGCTTTGTTTTAGGCAAAACAGACAGCAGTGGAGGGTCTTCTGGCTCCTGTTCTTGTAGAGTTCTTGTCTGCTGAGAACCCAGTCATGTCATGTTATCTCATCATGGAGTTAGTCTCCAGCAATAAAATAATTTCCATTTACTTGTGTTACTTCTGCAGATGCCACACCTCCTAAGGAATGACCACAAAAGTAGCATTGCCACTCCTCTGGCCTTTGGACAGGCTTTGTCATCATCTGGATACTGAGCACCTAAGAGACCTCTCTTCATCTTTCTTTCTTTCATCAAATTGTTGCAGTATTGTGATGGATGAAATAGCTTGCACCTTAGCCCTTAAACCCTGATCCTTGGCTGGACGCATTAACTGAAACTTCAGCAAAAATAATAGCATGTTGCTAAATTGAAAATGGCTGAGTTCTGTCCTTGTCTGACTTTGCAGAGCTTCCATCATCATGCAGGGTGTCCAGAAATACTGTTCATGTCAGCACAATTGGTCAAGGTGGTATGTGGTGTTTTTCCTTTCATTTATTTTAATGTCAATTTTTATGGTTCTCTCTTGAATTTTTATCTTTTCCAAGTAGATTTTAAAACACTGTCAACTAGTAAGATATGAAAAGCTGAGTCTACGGAAGCAGACTTGAAAGTCTTTGTGATTTAAGGAGCATGAAAACCTCCTTTAGAAGCATGCTTCATAGCCTTATTGGCTTTTCTGCTTTCCCTCTGTATCTGTGTGACATTTTTTAATCAGAAAGCTCTGCACAAAAGTGGCTATTCATGCACTTATGACACTGGAAATGAAAAGTGTCCACTCACTGGAGAGATCATGAATTTCCCCAGAAGAACTGGCCATGTGCTCATGCATGTGATGTACCTTTTGTTCCCTCACAGCTCTTCTTGTCACAGTAGGTACATCCTAGGGAATTGGTTTGCTCCAATACTCTTGCAGGCACATACTGTGTGAATTGCTGCAGCAATGCTGAGTGCTGCATAGACATATGCAGTTTAATGTATTGACAAATAGGAATAGAATTTAAAATTGCAGATATGCATCATATCAAGACATGAGCTTAAATATACAGAAAAATCCTGCAAGTATACAGCATTAGTAAGGAAATTTAGTTTCAAAAGAAACTAACTAGTTTTGAAATAACTAAAATTAATTGGTTTTGAAACTAATTAGTTTTAGTTTCAAAAGAACCTTTTGACGTTTCTAGGCTAAACTACAAAAGCTGTGCAAAATGCCACAGCTGTTTACCTTTTTGAACATTCATAGATAGGAAATGCCTTGTATCACTTTTTATTTTGTCCAAAATACCCGTTGGCCAGCGAATGCAGATGCTAAATGCAAAGCTGAATTTTTTAAAAGCAATTCAGTGCATTTGGTGAGGTGAGACTGTAAATTAGTCTTATCAGAATCGGTCTTAACTATTGAAAAACTGCTTCCTCCCCATAAATGTAGGGAGGATTCATAGATCATAAGGCTAGAAGGGACAGTCAGAGGGTGTGCTGTTTCTAACATATAGCATGTTGGCCAATATTGGGATTTCTGAAATTAGATACAGGAGAACCTATAGCTTGGCCAAGGTGGGCAGTGGCACAACTATAATCAACTGTTTGTGTTGGACAGAGATGGAACATGTAATACGTGCTCATCAGTGAGTTACACAGTCACTGCAAACCACTTGGGTTTCTTTTTCCTCCTGCTAATGTAATTAGAGTTCATCTATTTCCCACTACTGCCCTTTTATCTTGCCACTCTTTCATGTTTCCAAGTCTCACTATCACCTTCATGCTAATGAAGCACTGCTTGGCTAGTTAAACACTTGTTGTTACCTTAATATAGGTGAGTGGGCACATTGGATATACAAATCTTGCCTGTTCTGAATCAACATGATGTTTTATTTCTCTGCTTTGTGTTAGTAACTTGGTGTGAGTGTAGCCATGTGTTCCCAAAGCTCAGGGTTGCAGCTGAGGGGGACTAGGTGGGGAAAGGCACTGAGAGAAAAACATTAAAAAAAAGGAAGAAATTCTTTCCTGCACTCAAATGTGCTTGTATTGTACCAATCCTGAGAAGCCCAGTGAATTAAGATGAGGTGAAAATGCCAGCAATCCCTTGCCCTTTTATCTCCACGGTAATGAAGTCATGTCTTGTTGTTTAGCTTTCATGTTACAATTAAGATTTTTACTTCCTCATGTGATTCACTGCAGGGAAAATGGATTCAGAAAATTTTTAAGGGCAAAAAGACACAAGTCAGAGGAGCAAGTAGGTGGAAACAGAGGTCTTTTTTTGAGTTATTTATTTCCAAGTCAGATTTAAAAGCACTGTAAGAGCAAGTCTTGCTTCCATCAGCATTCAGTGATTGAAAATAATAAGATATTTGCTCTTGGGGCATTACTAAAAGCCCCCTAACTCAGGAGAAGATGCCAGTTGACTTCAAGGAGTTAGTAGGGGGAGTTGTGTGTGAGACAAATAAAGGTCAAGCACTTAAAAGCCAACGGGATAACTGCTGTTTGAGCCCACAGATTTCTTTCTGGTTTTTAGATCTGCTCTTTAAAAATGTAAACTCAAAATTCATGTCATTAATGCACAGAGTATTTTACAGGGAGAGCTAAGAGAGTAATAACCATATTTAATGAAATTTGTCATTGAACTGCATATAGATTCTCTACCTAGTCTACCTAAAATGAAGTGTCTCTGCTGGACAAAGCCAGCTGTTCCCTGGACACTGGATGAAGTAGCTTTCTGCTTTGTAGATTTTTGCTCTATTGCATTTGCAGGTGTCTCATACTTAGTCACAGACGGCAAATAATCAGAATTTATCTGAATAAAATTTTCCTGAGTCTTCTGCCTGAATGTTCTCACTGTCTGTTCTCAGCCAAACTGCCTTTCCAGTTCTTTTCCCTACATTTCTGCATAGTTCATTGCCCTCATTCCACTACTGGGGCCCAGCAGTTTTGTTTGATGTCTTTCTCTTGCCTATACACATCTGTTTAGGCCAGTGACCTTCAGACTGCTGTGCAGAGTCTCAGTGTGCAGAAAGAGGTGGCTGCCACAGTTTGCCTCCATAGAGTCATATGAGATGTCATCAGGAAAGCACACTTATTGTTAGATTCGCTAGTCCATGGCCTGTACTCCCATGTGAAAACTTTAAAGGGCTGGAAATCCAAAAGCATTGTTGCAGGTTGTGTTGTGGAGGAGGAGAAGGAACATATCGCTGTGCTGCATGGCTCCTGCCTTACGGGCATGTTACAGAATCACCCCTCTGGGACACGGATATGCTCTTCCAGCCACTACTGTGTCCAATTCTCTCCTGAAGTGGCTGCCATGTATCTGTTTTGTTTAGAAGTTGCCAGGGTGTTAGGTTTGCTAATTTTCTAATGGAGCAGCTATGACATTGGTTGTTGTGGGGCACTGGATTTTGGCTATTGTAACCTTGGTGGGCCAGGTGCAGCAGAAGCATGCAGCTAAGCATTTCCATCAGGGAACCACTGTGCAGTATCAGCATTAAAACCAAGATTCATTTTCAACCAAACAGCATTTCTTTCTGCAGAAACACTCTAAAGAAGGATAGCAAGAAATGTAAATAAAAAGTCTCTGAAACAATGCTCAAAGGAATTTTGCTACTCAAGTTGTTGGTCTTGTTGGTATAGGTAAAAGAAAATGAGAACAACCCCTTCTTGGGGTTAAAACTGTATTTATATGTATTGTGGAGCATACTTTTCATCAGCTAAAAGCTACAGCTCTGCAGGAGTCTCCTTATCTTTTGGCTTTGAGCTCTGCTGCTGCTTTGCAAATACACAATGCAAAACACCAGCTTGCTGCATCCACTACACCCAATTATTTGGTTTTCATTTGTATGGCCAGTAACTGTACCAAAATCATGTGGTACTGGCTGTCAAAAAGGGCCTTTCTGGCTAATGAAAACTCTGGTGTCTGTTACAATGCCACAGTTGCAGTTCTTTCCCTACTCATACTCCTTGCTATCAGCAGGGGATTAGCCCTAGAGCTTTGTGATTCCTCTGCACTGTTCAGGTTGTCCCCAGTGCAGTGGTAAATATTTTTCAACATACATAGTGGTGAGATCCGTTGCAAGACAACCGAATCAAACAGCTGAAGCTGCCCTGTAGTCCCAGTCACGGATGTTCGGGTGAATGGCAGGCAGCCAGGCAGGCAGGCTGGTAAACCATGCCAGACACAGGGCTATTATTAATTCCTTATCCTTAGGTCACTCTGGATCAAGAATCAAGATACGATTTTTTTTAGTCACTATGAGGCTTTAGAGCTGTACATCTTTGCATTGCCCTGGCCTTAAAGAGGATAATAAATTCTGCCATGGAGCTCAGTGGAAATGGTCCAGCCAGTGTTGGCCTGGCACTTTCTATACACCATTCATTCTGCTAAGCCCACTTCCCTCCCACAGTGTGCTCAGCCCTATGATTACTTGGTCTTCCATTTCCCCACCTCTGTCTTTAGAAAATGGTAAGGGTAGCTCCTTCCTTTTCTAAGGAATCGAAATGAACAAGCTAGCCCTGTGCTTGTGATGTTTGGAACTGCTGTGATTTTAAAGGCTGCTTGAAGCAGAGTTTACCAGAGTTGTATAAATCTTTGTTTTAAATCCACTGTAAATATGCTACAGAATCTGCCAAACATGCATTAAAATATTTTGCTCCAGATATGCCTATGTCTAACCTTTTGGTTTCTAAGAGCTTTAATCAGTAATCTTCAAGTAGGAAGTTATTCATCTTTACTGCCAGGCAGCTCTCAGTGGCGGTCGTGGCAACAATCTTTTCATTGCTTCTGTGTTTAGTTGTTCTTTGACATGATAGAAGTCAGCTGCAGTTCAATGAGCTCACTATTTGTGCAACTTAATTGCTTGCTTCCTTTAATATGTACTCAATTTTTCCTTTTATGAGCAAGGCTGTTGGAAAAATTAAGCTTAAGGATATAGCTATCCACTGTTAATTAACCTCCTTCCCAAACACATTAGTAAAATAGGTCAAATGACTGTTGAGTGTTAAGTGTACCATTACTAAGGTATTTCTCAGCTGGAAAATGAACCCTATATTGGATAAGACAGGAGTTTGCAAAGGAGCTTCAAGGATTTAGGTGTCCATATCGCACTGAAATTCAATTAGATCCAAGTGCCTAATTCCCTTAATCTGTATTTTACAAAAGCTCTTAGGAGCATATGTTAAGGAGTTTTGTTTTGGTGCATGTTTAGAGCATGCATGTTTTAAAATAGACTGAAACTGCTTCCTTTTGTTGCTTTTCAATTAAGCTTAATGGAATCTACACTGGGATGTGTGATCCGTGCATGCATGTATGTTTGTGCACGTGTACACAAGAGCCGGCAGAAAAAAAAGGGAATCGGTTTCTTCATAGGTATTTGTACTTTGCATTAATAAGGATACTGCATGTGTTTGTTCTTTCGGGAACGACTAATATTATTATTCAGATTTGAAATTCCTAGAATATCTCTGTTATGTGAGGATGTATAAATAGTTTTGATGAGTATAAAATATGCTCAGTGAGGGAACTGATCTATCAAAACAGCTTTACACAGTGATAGTGTAATTTCTTTTCATGTCAGGGATATATTCAGATGGAAAAATCACTTTAATTGCAGTGGTGATAGTTCAAGTGGAATTTTGCCAGTTTACCCCCAAAATTGTACATGAATTTTAAAATCATATTTAGAAATATGAGTTCATTTTGGAAGTTCTTCATTTTTTAAATATATGTATTTTACAAAGGGATGGATAAGGATTAAGAAAAATGGAAGTTGGAAGATTTCCCGCTGGGAGATAAAAGGCTGTGTGTTGTTATGATTACATCTCCCAATTGCAGTTCCCAGGCTAAGTCAGGAGACTTATTCTAGAAGCCAGTGGGACTTCCCATATATGTAAACTCTCCTCATGCAAATATTATTGTGTGTTACAGTAGTGGCCAGCCAAGATCAGAGTTCACTGTGCCAGGCATGATCCATGCATGTAGGAGGCAGCCCCTGCCTTGGAGACCTTCCAGTCTGCAGAAGGCAATGGAGAGGAATGCAGCATTCCTGTCCCTGTTTTGTAGAGCAGAATAAAAAGCCTAAGGTCACACGGTGGATCCATGACCGCCTTGAAACAGCACCAGGAGGAAAGTAGTATTTCTGGGTTTGAATTGCAGACAGGGGTCTTGCATACTTCACCTTCATGCTGTAGTTCCACAGGTGGAGAAGTGCTTGTCTCTGAAAAGGCCTTTTCCAGGCAGGGTTTCCCAGTGCCATGTCCCAGCGGCACTGCACTTGCTGTGCAGGAGCAAAAAGATGCAATCCCCTAGACCTCTTCCAGGCGCCAGACCTACATCTCCCCCATGAAGAGAGTGAATACCGTCCTTTCCAGCACAAGTTCTGCTTCCCCTCTATTATTTTTCCCTGTTATTCTAATATAGCTCTATAAAGGGCTTGATAGATGCAAAAAAGAGAAAAATAAGAGTATTAGTAGAGGCCAGGCGCTTGAATTGTCTTCCCAGTTCACCAAAGCTAGGGGTGGTGGAAAACTTCTGGCCTCCAGGATGCAACATGGAGCTGTACAGTACAGTCTCTTTTATAGCAGATCAAATGTGCCATAAAAAGGACATAAGGTGGGTATAAATGGCATATCTGCCAAAAATTTAGGCCACTTTAGCCACTGCCAGTGATGTAATGGGGCCTATAATAAATGAGAATTAAGCTCTTATTTAAAGAGATGCACTGAAATTGCTGAAATACTGCCAACATGATACAAGCATCAGGAAATCGCATTTGTTCCATGTGGCCAAAACCCACAGAGAAGCTCCATGAAGCACTTAATCTTTTAGTATGGCTGTAAATAACTTTGTAGAGAATTAATCCTGAAGTCCAGAGAACAACTTAGAGACATGCTCCTGACAATGTGTTTTCACCCTCCTTTGTAGCTGATTGTGCTGCACTTCAGGGTACAGACCTGAGCTTCCCTCCATTAGAAATGCACCTGCCCACATGCAGAGGGTGAGAAGTGACTGAGGCGCTTCTGCAAGCCGGGGGATAGCCTGAAGTATTTAAAATGCCAGTGCTGTTCACAGAATGCTGCTCCTTTCGGGACATAGGGAACTGACACTAAAGCACAGTGCACGCACTGCTGCTTGCAGCAACAGCAGCAGCCTATTTGTAGATCCTGGGACACCAGGCCAAGAAAAGAGTACAGGGAATTGGCAGCTACTCCTTCGCTTATATATCTTCCTGTGGAGGAAAACAGTGTGAGGATTCCCAGGCCGGTCTGTGTGGAGCTGGAAAAAAGGGTGGCACTTCGTTATGACACAGGATGGAGTGGAGTGTTAGGAGTGGTTCATGTCGTATTGCTTGTGTTGGGCACACCAGGAAGGACCCAAGTGCACCGAGCTCTTCGGTCTGGTGAACTAAAGCAGTGCGGCTGGTGTTCCTTGGGGGCCATCTGAAAATGTGGTTTTGCATGTGGCCATGCGAGCCGGCGGCCTCAGAGGGGGCAGGCGGCTCGGGAAGCCGTTCTGCTGCAGGGCCGTGCTGGGTGGCTGGGATTCGGGTCGCAGACCAGAAGGTGGCACTGCGGATACTGCGTTGGAGAGGTCCCATCTGCGCCCGGACAGCGAGGGAAAACGGGGGAAGTACTGCAGGAATAAGATACTGTAAATGGGTTACGTGGAAGGGTTGCAGGGGTCTGCGAGAGCTTAAAGCAAGCAGCATGAATGAACAAGGCAGCAGTTTGGATATGAATGGTGTAAGGAGCATCCTGCGGCGTAGTCTTCCACTTGCAAGATTTTGATCTTATTAATCGCAGAATCAGACTGTGCAAAACGTTGAAACCTGAAGTTTTATTGCAGACTCCCAACGCAAGTGTCCTTGGCAGGAGGTTTACCAAGTGAGCATTGCAGAGGGGCTCTTGGCTGGACAGAATGGAAGGCTTGGTTGTTTTGAGCTGAAAACGGGCAAAACTTCGGCTTTTCAGCCCTTCTGTGGCTGACTTGGCAGGCTGGGGTTGGGAGAACCACTCCGACCTCTTGCATTTCTTTCTGTCAGCAAATAGTCACCTTTTTGTCAATGAATGTTGAGCAGTGACAGACAAACTGATGGACTTTGGTTTTGCTAAAACAGGACACTGACAAAGGAAAGAAGAAGCAGGTGAACAACTGGCTATGAGCAATTTGTTCATGCAAAGCCCACCTCTAAGGTTATACACCCAGCTTCTTCACCCTGAGACAGTGTGTATTTTGAAGAGGACTTTCTGCTCTGCTCTGAGGGCAGCCTTCTAAAGACAGTTTGATAGGAAACAACTCTGGAAGGCCAGTGGGCGATTCATCACCCAAATGACTTATCACTCCCCCAAAGTTTCTCTGAAGTTTCCTGTCAGAGCTCATCTGCCCTGAGGAAAAGTGCTTTTTCTTTTTTCATTCCTTCACTCTTCACTAGCTACTTGTGTGGGTGTCCCGGGGTCTCAAAGTGGTTATGTGCTTGGATTTGTCTCAGCTTAACTTCACCCTGTTTCTATCCACCCCCATGCAAATCTGGAGTTACATATTAGAGTTAAAGGAGATCCACTCATGGACAGGCTTATTGGGCACATCTGTCAGGTGGGGGCTTTAGCCTTCTCCAGAGCATCTCTCAGCCGCTTCCCCTCCACTGCCATGTGGAGACACTTAACGGGTGACAGGAGAATGAGGATCTCTGTGTCCTAACCCTTGTGAACAGTCACCCTGGGTCAGAATCAGGGCTGGCCAGGATTTGTGCCTAGGTCCAGTGCCCAGTGCAGGAACAGAGCAGAGCTTGTGTGGGGATGCTTGGACTCTGCAGCCCTGTAAGGACCAGCTGGATTAAATCCTGAAGGATGGCAGGTTTTCCTTCTGCTGTGGGTAGTAGCTGTCAGCTCAGGGACAGTAATAAGCAGTTGGAGAGAAAAGACCTGCAAACTGCGTGGGGAAGATACACAAAGGCTGAGCAAAGACATGAGGATTAATGTTTTGGCCCAGAAACATCAGCCTGCCATCAACCTGGAAGAGTGCTGTGCCTCAAGGGGGAAAGAACTCAATCTCTGTGCTCTGCTCTTCATATGAATGCATAAGAAATTGCTTCAACACAGAGGGCAAAGCTCTCAGACAGATGCAAGAGGCTTGTGCAGGGGAGGCAAGGTCTGCTGCATCCTACCCTACTCCCTTTTCCCCTCTGTGGGCAGACAGGGTGGCTCGTAGTGTGACCAAGCATAAATGGTGCAGCTCTCTGAATTGGCAGGGAGGGAAGTTCATGTCTTTTTGATCAGGATTGCACTTGCAGTTTACAGCAAGCTGCTTTCTGCTCAGAGGTGGATGTGACTTCGCTATCTGGAGAAGCCAGCCCCTGTCCCTCCTCTTCCAGTCCTGGCGCAGTCCTGAGGTGGGGAAGGCCACGAGCAGCTCCGAAGGGCACACGTTTCCTGTTTCTTTGCTCCTGGCAGGTTTTGTCTGCAGACACTGGCTTGAGTACCCCGTAATTACATTTTTGCATTTTTTAATATAGTAACACATGGCTGGGCTTGTGGTATAGAGCCAAGTGATGTCTTTGGGCCATGAGGACTATAAATAACCAAAGGGATCATTTTAGTCAGTTATGGAAGGAAGAAGGTCTTTCTTCAGCAGTTACTGTACAAATACAGCTTTGGAGCAAATAAAGAAGGGTTCTTTTTTCTATATGTTGCAGAGATACCCATGGATTCAGCAGACCCCCCCAAAAGACAAAAATTCTTTGAATTACACCTTTCTGCAGAAAGCCTTCACACACTGTCAAGCTGTCCAAATTATAGCTTTGTTTTCATTTTGGTTGCAGCAATTATTGTGCTTTTGTTAAAAATACCATTCTGTGTCAATTCTAAGCTCTTGGTAGCAAGGACTGTCTTAAAATAAATGTATGTACAGTGCCAGGCACAATATGCCTCATCTGTGCCCAAGACCTGGAGACACAACTGCCATATATACAGCACATAGCTGGTTTGTGTAGCAAGATGCAACTTTTCAGGTCTAGATCTTGATACTATGAACCTTGAAATCCACAGTTCCTTCTTTCCCTCTGCAGTGTGCTCTTTGGCACACGGTTGTAAGCTGTACCACATTGAACCTTGCTGTCGAGCAACCCCCCCACTTGCTCCCCAACACATTTCCCCCCTTGCTCTGTGTAACACCCTCCTTTCCCCATTCAGGCAGCCCCTGGATCTGTGTGTTGCACTGCTAAGCAGCAGGCAGGACCAAGGCTACAGTGCTGCCCTGCTGCCGAGGGAATTCCCTAACAGCAGCAGCCTAGCCTGGTACTTCAGCATTTCTCTGTTGGGTGGGTGGACTTGTATCACACGCTTCTGGGATGCACCAGCATAGGAGCACCTGCACCATGCTAGTGAGCAGCTAGCCATGCCCACCACATGGCTCACTGCTAACCTAATGCGTTGTGACTCTTCCAACTTGTGGAGCTTGCTTAGTGTGAACAAACTGTGCATGACGCTCAGGGGACAAATGTGTAGCCTGGTACGTGTAGCTTTACTTGTGCTTTGGAATAAGGCTCCCATAGCCTAGTATCCAGGCTGAGCGCTGGATCTGCTGTGAAGTTTGTAGGACTTGAACACAAGCTTCTTCTAGCAGAAAAGAAAGATGCTTGGAGAGATTACAAAGGTATAGTGTGCATTTCTATCCACATTTTGTGGATAGAAAAAGTGATCAAAGTGTACTCTGACTCTTGATAACCAAGCAGATGAAGAGTATTTATCACAGCCTTTTTCATTTCCTTGTGAGGAATGTTTTCTCCTGCATGTGATCTAACTCTTAGCATAGATGACTGCCAGACCAAGAGGTTTCATTCCTATTGTGTGTGTGAACTCCACATTTCCGGAGGAAAGGCGCTGTTCATACAATTACATCATTACAAAGAGGCTATAGTTGCATGATTGTCCTCAGTTAGTGGTGCTGCCAGATCATTCCTAATATTTTTTTAGGCAGGTACAGAAGTGCAATGAATCTGATAGTGTGTATGTTTTGATGGCAGTGCATTGACAGCAACAGTGTCTATCAAGAACAACTGCTACAGATGAAATAGCAGGGTGCTCTCTCTGTTGTGATGGGGCAGTTACAGGGAAAAAGCTCCCATTGTTTCTATGGCGATATCGACCGAGGCCTACACAAGGCCCTCTTGATTAAACGAACTGGCAGCAGAACAGCAAGTTCTTGTTAACCATACATGCCAAAAGGCCCTAATACAAACAATCCCCATTATAAATTAGGCCTTTTACAAACAATATTTCAAGAAACTACTTGTCCGTTTTCCATGCCATTATGCATTTTTAGGATGATTACATGTTTCTGCTGGATAATGGCCTTTTGCCAAGGGCAAAATGGAGTTTCAATAGGATTCATTATGAAGTGAAATGTTTTCTATTTCTACCTCCTGGAAGGAAAAAGCCACTCACCGATAAAGCTTGTGATATAATTACGTTGCTTTAGATAACCAAGCAACATTACTTCCCAAATGATAAGTACTTGGTTTTATCCTTTCTTAATCTCACAGGCCTCTTGTAGTCTTCTAATAGGAAGTGGTGGCAGCTGTGAAGGCCACTTGATCATTCTGTTCCAAGCAGAGTGCAAGTCTTCCCCACTGATAAAAGTCAAGACAGCTTCAGCTATCAGGATCACTATTAGCAGAGGAAGTGCTGTCTGCAAGCACAGGCTATGCCAGGCAACTTTTCAATGCGCTACTAAATAATTATGTTCCATAGTAGACCTTTTCCTTCCCCTTGTCCAGTTTGCAGAGCCTGATCTTTCCTTGAATTAAGACATTCCATGTTGTTGTTCCATGTTGTTCGTATCTGCAAGGGAACATGAAGTGCTGATCTTTCAGAATGGGGTTGTCAGTGTTTGATCCTGAAAAGGGCCAAACCCTTGGATTGCGGTGCTGGGCAAGGGAGTTTAATGGTTCTTAGTATCACAGAAGTTACATTGCAGCTTTGTTACTGGGATCCTGACAAAGGTGTGTGTGGAGTTGGGGTAGGGCTGAAAAGAAGGGGGAACTTCTAGTTCAAGCCCTGACCTACGTTTCAGGAAACTTGGCTCTGTTTCCAGTCCTCCCTTGGAGTCCTTGGGTTTGATCAGTCGCTCATTGCCCTCATTTCCCATTTGTTAAATGTGAATGGAAATGATCTCTCCTTTTGGCCAACTGTTAGGATTATGGGATCATAAGATTAAGACTCTGTCATCTGTACAGAATATCGAGTTCAACAGGCTTTTGCCTGTCTTAGTTAAGATATGGAGATGATACTGTACCAGAAATCCCATTTCTCTGATCTGTGGCTCATGTGACCAACATTGTTTATAAAGATGCCCATCATTCTCCATTGCCTGCTTCCCCCATCATTACTGCAGAGTTTCATGAGGAGGGCAAAAAAATTACTTGGTGACCGTGAGAACAGAAGCCCCAGTTCATGAAAATTCACTTTGAGGTAGCAAAATCAATTTATTACACCCATATAGTAATTATTGTCAGGATTTCATCACTATTATTAAGAAGACAAGCCATTTACAGTTTTATAGTCTGAAGGTCTTTAGGAACACTAATTAGAGCTTTTCAGCACTCCTGGAAGGGAGGAAGAGTTTAGTGTGCAAGATCAGCTCACATTCATTAGGAGGGGAGTAGGGGGTTAAGTCACTTGCCTGCATGACAGTGAGAAGTCTGTCCTTACAGCTAAGGAGTTAGGAGACTCCCTTTCGGCTTTGTTGCTTGATTCATCTCCCTTGGCTTATCCAAGGGGCCAGTCTTTAGGCTTCTGTGGAAGAGCAGAGAAAAAGTCACCTCCAGATGGCAACTCAACTACTGAACATCCATACTTCCACTCACTAAACTCATTTTCAAGGATCCTAACTGAGGAGCTGCTGGCAAGTTCCTGAAGTTGGACGGTGTGAAGCTGAGGCCACGTCACCCTAATTCTGCTTCCCTAGCTGTGAGGAGCCAGGAGAACTGAAAGAAGTAACTCTGGGGAAGGGATGTACTATCCAAACCAAGGGTGGGCAGGGAAGTTTGAGTGAGGCATGGAGGAGCAGGAAAGGAAAAGCTGGTCCTGGACTTTAGATAGTGAGATGCACCTCTGCTGCTGCCACAGTGGTCTTGTACTGTGACAGCAGTGAGATACAGGTGAGATACTTTTATTGCCCTTTTGGCTGGGAGCACTAAAGGTGCATTTTGCTGTTTCTGAGTACTCATCTGAGCTCCAAATGAATTGCAAGTGAGCTTAGTGCTCCAAACTGTGTACATGAAAAATGCTGTTAAATGTGAAGTACTTTGAAATATCATGCTCTGGACATGCAATATTTTCCACCTGTGATTTAATAGTCCTCTTCTTTCCTTGCTCAAGAGAGGAATAATTCTATCTGCTTGCACCACAGAGGAGACAGAGCCACAAAAAGCTCATGTGGAATTAAGGTAATGGGTGAGACAAAGAGAAGACAATGAGAGTTTGAGAGGTGAGTGTTTAATGAGAATATAAGGAAGTATACGACCAGACGAAATCTTGTGCCCTGTGCATTACAGGAGAATAGAGAATGGATTACAGACTGTTCACACAAATAAACAGGGGAGTTGAAAGCTGGTTGTGGGGAGTTAGTTTTTAGTCATTTTTACAACATAGGTACGGTGTATAGAACAGGTGTATTATATAAATGTGTGTATATTAACGGTATATATTTGTGCCTATTTAGGAAAATAAAAGAGATAAAAACATACATACGTACCAAGAAACATGTGCCTGGTGGGGTGTGCCTCTTGGACTATGAAATCTGCTCCTCTCATCCTGTTAGCAGCCACTACAAGGTCTGGGTCACAGAGGTGACTGCCTGTGTGCTACATGGAGGGAGCACAGAGGCAAACACACCCAGGTATTCCCGGCTCCTACTACCTCTTACAGGCAGATTGAAGCATCAAGTGGTGGCAGGTCACAGTCAAGGACCTGTAAGCTGCCAAGAGAGTGACAGCAGGGAGGACGTCCCTTGTGGTGTTACCTTGTGCAGCCAAGTCGCCAAGTCGCAGAATCCTGCTCCCAGATTTACCAGGCTCCACTTGAAAGTGCAGTAGTGCTCCGGGAGGAAGGAGCCTGCAGGCCTGACTGAGTGCTGTCCTGTGTGGGTTAGCAGATGATATTTTTAGACAGCCCTGGTAGGAGCAGCCATGCTGCAGGCACAGTGTTGTACTGCCTGAAAGGCTGTTAACTGCATTAGTCATTAGTCATTTAATTACCTCTTTTTCACTTAAGATTCAGCTGACCTCTAATGACCTGTATTTGTGTTCAGAAGAACAGGGATGAATTGAAACAAGCACTGAGAAAGTCTAAAGGCAAGTGAATGCTTGCCTAAAATCATGCAGGCAGTCTGTTAAAGAAATCTCCTCTGCCATAAACCCAAAGCCATTCCTTCCTAATGCAGTCATGCTTCAGCCGGGGTGATTTTGCTCTGGGTACCAACTGCATTCATGAGGTCAAGTGAAAAGGAGGAAATCCTTTCACAGTCCTGGGAACTGGGAGGTCCATTCGCTGCCCCTGGAGATAGTGGAAAGACTCACTGAATTCTGCAAACTTGGCATGGAGGGAAACTTGTGGCCAGAGGAAGGGCCTGAAGTTGGAAGAAGGAGAGAGGAGAAGCATCACTGCCTGGGACAAGAAGAGCCCGTTCTGTTCTCCTAACAGCTACCTTGGGACATCACAGCTACACACTTATGTGGGGCTCTGTACTCTTCCATGAACCACATAGAAACCCTGACCCAGAACTCCTATGTGGAGACCCTTCTGGCATAGGAAGACTGAAGCGTCCAAGAGGAGACTCCAGAAATTCAGGTATATAGATATTACACTGGAAAGGCCAGGGTACTCTCTCCCAATTGGTCGCCTGAGCCAGACAGTAGAATGAAGAAAAATAAGCTTCATTGGGGGGCATAAGGGGGGCAAGAAAAACTGAATAGCAAACAGATTGCTTCAAGGCACTTGAATTCTCTGCCTATTTTTGGTGTCAAAATTACCTAGAGGATGCTGACAAACTAAGAGAAGCTTAGGAAACCAAACAAGTAATAAACCCTGATAACCAGCAAGCTCCCCAAAGACCCTGTGTGCCTCAGGATGGGGAATTCCAGTGAAAATCACCACATTTGCAAACTGCTGTTTTTAGTGTTAATCTTCTGAAGCTGTTTTTAAACAAGGTCTGCAGCAGCTTATGTAGCCAGCTGAGCAGATGATGTGAATAAAAGCAATGAGCCACAGATCAAAAAAGTCTACATGGTTTGGCTTTTAATTTTACCTCTTCGTCTTTTACCCAGATGTGGTTGTGGGTAGGTATCAGCCAAGAAATTGCAGGTGGCATGGTTATCTTGCTATTTACTGTGCGATGATGCTGCTACCAGCTATTCAATAATAGGAAATGACTAATGATGTGGTGGAAATTATGAACCAGGATTAATAAAACTTGAAAAGGAACAGTCTGGTCTGTTTGATCCTCTGAAGAGGAAGTCTGTCTGTGTACAAGTCTTTTCCCTGAGGTGATGTTCTTATTAGTCTGATCTAAGTAGGGAGCAAAAGGAACTGAGTTTGGAAGTGGCTTAAAAAGAAGATAGTAAAAGAGGACATGAAGTATTGTTGAAAAACATCCCTGGGTGACAGGCTCTTTCCTAATGCTGCCTTGCAGGAGGGTGGTGGTAAGTCACAGGAAGGCAGTTCCAGTCTGCACGTCGCTTGCAAGTGAAAAGGAATTTCTTGAAGAGCTGTGTTTGACTCGGGTCCGATTTTCCTGCTTTTTCTCCTGCCAAACCCTCCTTGAGTCATTTTGCTTAATGAGGGACTATAGTGCTGGGTTACTTCCAGTGCTGCTCAGCTTTGTGAACAGGAGGTGCTCTTCTTGAAGCAGGTCAGGGTTGTAGCTATTGCTGTGAGCACTCTGAGCTTTAACTTCTTGATAGTCTTCAAGTTCACCGAGTTAGAGGAAATCAGTTGGATCTGCTCTAGTTCCATTTATAACAGCTGAGGGGCTGGCTTCAGCCTCATATAGTTCATCAGTCCAGACTGAGTGATCATTATTCAGTATTCAGAGCTTAGGCCTTTTAAAGGAATGAACATTTGGTTGAATTTCAGTGTGTGTGGAGGACAAGCCACCTCTCAGATTTTGGTATTCAGGGTTTGCTGCTCAGGCCAATGGACAAGCAGTCACCAATGTCAATGTGTGTTAGCCCCAGAACAATGTAGGTAGTCCCTGAGTAGTGGGGCAGTTTGTGAGAGGGTATATCCTCCTCCTCTAGATCTCTTATGTTGCCTCCCAATTCTTTCCTCTATGCCAGCTTTCTTTTTCTCACTCCTCCTCTGCCTTCCTCTTTCAAATAACTTATGTTTTAAAGTGAAACTCAGCCATGCAACTGGTTTTATATTTATAAACTGTATTGGGCTGACCCTCTCCTTACCTCTGAGCTGGTATTTTTAAAAGCCCTGTTGTTTCCCACTGCTTCAGAAGGTTAAAAGTCCAATCTCATTACAAGTGCTGTGCATATGTTGTTGTTTAGTATCATATCAGTGCATTACCTAAATCTACACAGCCAATCAAAACTCCAGTGGGCTGTGTCTCAAGTCATCATATGGGTGGGATGGAGCCACTGATATTTTTTAAAGGCATTAAATCCTGGTTCCTGCTTTGTAATATCTGAGGATCTTCCTTTTGTCCAATTTCACTCTTGCTTGGGCAATACAAAGAAACATTCAGGGCTTCAAATCCCATAATCAGTTTTGATCATGCTGCTTTTGGGAAAGTAAGGACAGATGACTTTGTCTTGGTGGAATGTTCCTCCCTGTGAATGCTTTTGAAGTTCTTTTTTCATATTATTTCGTGCTTGATTTAAACCAACCTCCCAGATTTTTGGTGCTGTTGTCTTATTCACAAGCTATGCACCAAGTTGCTCTTTTTTAAATTCTTTTTCCAAAGGTTTTTTTGACACCAAGTTCTTTATCCACTAAGTTGAACAGAAACTTGCCTAATATGTCGATCAGATTAAATTTACCATGTCACCTATACCTTCTTCCAATTCATCAAAAGGAGTTCTCAATACTGAACCTTTAGTTTCAAAAGACTTTGCTTGTGTTTAGAATGGACCTCGTCCTGTCATGTTTAAGTAACAATTGTATCTAGGCCAGCATATTTGAGATATACCATGACTGGTCCCTAGAAAGAAAGTAAATTTTCAGTCCTTGACTGTGGGGAGTATATTTCGGCTTAGTATAAGGCAGAAGAAATTAATATAATGCTCTGACCCCATTGCTATTGGTATTTGGCTGCAGGACAGTCAAGCCCAAAGGCTGTTTACATTGAGTGAACCTTGTACCAAAAGGTAATGATAAAGGTAAGGCTCTCGCATACAGCCTTGGCATCAATTTTGTATGCAGTGTTAATAGTGATAACATCTTTGTGTTACCGCTTCATGCACAAAAGCAGCCGAGCCTCAGACATGGTTCCCTCTCAGTGTTCTTTCCATAGAACAGAAGGAGTATTTGCAGAACAGTGTCCACTTCTTGCAGAAACATATGCTGAAGCTGTTTGGATTTCTTCTTTTTGCTCTAAGCTAGATGAATATAATGTTCTCTTGAGTTCTAAAAGTTTTTGTATCTCACAGTCACATTTCAGTTTCAGCAAATATGTTAGGTATTACTTACGAGAGGTAACCCACTGACAGAAGAAGACTGGCGGAACTTGTAGTATCACATCATAAATTCCCTCTTCTGCTATGAAAATGTAATAAAATATGTGGCACAAAAGATTTACAATGACAATGCTGCTGCTGTGTTAAGGCAGCTATTTTATTTCTTTAAAACACAGTTTTTACTGTACTATGCACAGTGACTACTTCCTCCAAGAAACAATGCCTACAAGCTTCACATTAAGTCAAATATGATCTCATAGCAACTCTTCATCAACTTGTTACACCTTTAGCTCTCTGTTGCTAATAAATTTTAGGAGCAAAAGTTTATACACAAATGCTTTATTTCAGCTATCATTATACTTTGCTTACCGTGAGCCTGGTAGTGCCCCCACCCAGTTACATCATCCTTGGAAAAATTTAGTTCAATATGTCTTTTATAGTCTTACTGCAATGTTACATTTGCAAGCCTGACCACACACATGTAACGGGCTTCCCTGCCCACTGCAGCCTCATCCCATCAGGTGATGCTGGTAGGCAGTGTCTTGCTTGCACAGGGAGCTGTGTCAACACAGCTGGTTCTGTGTCAGATGTTGGTAGCATGAGATAGGGCTGTGAGTAAAGTGGTTCATGTCCCCAGGTAAATCACTTTTGTCTGTTGTGTCTCTTATTGGTGACTCTGGCTATCTGTTTGCCAAGTGCCTTCTTCAGGAGTACCAGTGCTTTCCTTCTCACTGCCCTTTTTGTTGCTGGGTTCTGACTTGAAAAAGTTGAGATTACAATCTCTGCTTAACCAAACTTCAGGCTTCTTCCATCTCCCGCTGTTAGATTGATATAGAGATGTCAGAGCTTGTCTGATGGTGCTGCCCATCCTGATTCTGCAAAGCATTTAAACATGGTGGCCCTGTCCATGGCAGGGGGCTTGGTACTAGGTGATCTTTAAGATCCCTTCCAACCCAACCCACTCTTTGATTCTATGTCTTAATGTCTATTGCAGTCTTGTGAGCACTCATTCTACAAACTGCAGGCAGGAGTGAGAAGGGAAGAGAGGTACTTGTGATTTTGTGTGTGTAGTATTGAACAAGTAAAAATATATGTCTTCTGGACTGCTCACTTAAATATTTCTGTGGGTCTTATAACTTTCAGAGGGATGGTGGGGGCAGGAGCTATCATCTTCTTTATGTATATTACTTTGACACTATGGGTCCATAGGCTAGATAGATATATAGATACTGTTGCACTAGGTCCTAGATGCTATTTGGTTTGTTCTGTGCTTGTATTGTGATAAGAGCATTGAGACTTTTGATGAGAAATTCCACATGCAACTCTAATAAGCAATAACACAGGCAGGTGAGAATTTCAAGAGGCTGAACCTGGGAGCAGGAAGGTTTAGTAATGATGCTTTTAGTGTTTTCACACTTAGAGAGTGTGAATAAACTTTATATGGATCATTTTTCCAGGGGACTGAAAAGGTCTGTGATTTTTCTGTAGCGTGTTCACTCGCTACATGAAAGTTGATGTTCTGTAATTTTTTTTACACTTTTGTTGTTAAGATAATAAAATGTTTTTCCTCCTAAGGAAATTGCTTTCATTGCCAAGGAGATATCCCATGATTGTTATGATTGCCTTTAATTTGTTAGTACGTGTTTATGTGAATGCGTTAGTATGATGGCAGTGATAAAATTTAGGATGCTATGCCTCCGTCCTTCCCAAAGACACAGAGAAATGAACACATCTCGTCGGGCTTGTTTTTAAGTGCTCACCAGATACTTTTGCTTCATTGTCCAAATTGTACTTACAAAATTGTACAACTGCTTCCTCTCCATGTTTGCAGCTCTGTACTGTCGACACCTAGATAACTCCCGAAGACTAGAGGATTGCTATACCCAAGCAAACCTTATCTTACGACTTTTCTACTCTGTCATTAGCACGCTAAAGAAGGCTTTTTTGTAAGAACAGCAAAAGAATCTGTAGGTACTAGGCTCAGAAGCTGTGATCACTGTAATTCTTACATGAAGAATACCACATGTATGTAGTCACGGGATGAGAATGGGAGAGGAAGCAGCCATTGGGAGAGTAAAAATTAGCTACAAAGACTGTCATTTTCAAAAATTCCTATCAGATTAGAAGTATGTGTTATAGTGACAGACTTGTGATCCTTAGGGATTCATATATGTTTGGCAACCTCACCACGAGGGGTGAAGGGGATCACCTTGGAGTGGTGGAAGAACATAAAATCTGATGTCAAAAGCACTTGTCTGGTAAGGAGAGCTTTCAACTCAGGGACACAGACAAGGCCCTGAGTCATGAAAAGCAAATTTCTTTCAGAATTGCATCAAAATATCTGTTAAGGGTTGCATTTAATTATGCACAAAGTGGATTTTCCTCTTTTTGGTGTAAAATCAAGCTGGTATTATCATTTCTTCAGTGGTTGCAGCATATTGCTGTGTCAGTGAACCCATCTGCTGCACAACTGTCAGGACTGTGGCACTTCAAACACAGGGCTGAAATACCATTCATTTGACAAACACTTGCTCAGCAGATCAGAGGTCACATAAACAAAAGGCATCAGTAATCAGGAGCCCTGGGTCTATAGTACACAAAAATACTTCAGCTACAGCTGCTTCTAAATCTTAGCTGTTGTCTTCCTAATATTTAAGAGACCAGCAGCTACAATGATGTTTCATCAGATTAGCAGAAGCCTGGTTCTGTGTTTGAAGCAAGACATAGAAGAACACCAGTGAAAATCAAAGGAAGAGACAAAATGTCTTCCACTGTTACTCCAGGTCACCAGGGAAGACTCAGCCAACCAGGATTTTAGATTAACACATGCATCAACACATATGGACAATTCCAGTCAAGCCAGGAACTGTTTTTGCTATGGCCATGAGGAAAGTGAACTATTGTATCCTAAGTCCTTTCTTCTTCTGGAGAGCTTTGCATTTTGCAAGGGAGTGTGTTTACGATCGATTCCCACATCAGAAGTGGTGACATCAGTGATTCCTCTTGCAATTTCCCATCTGTACCCCGGGGACAGGGCTGGCCTTCCTTTGGTAGCACACACTGAGGTCTGGGGATAGCAGGTGCTGTAATACACCAAAGTGCTAGTGCTCTCACCAGGCATTGCAGCCTATGAAAGTTGCAGGAGTTGCCACAATGTGTAGACTATATTAGGGCCTGATTGCTCTTTATTTCATGGAGCAATGTGACAATTAACATGGTCTTGCCCAGCAGTTACAGAAAGCAACGGCTGTGTTGCAGTAGCTGTTGTAATGGAAGGAATCTTGATGTTTGGTTCCAAACTAAGCAGGAACTAGGGTATTTTGCAGTGTGCAGCCTGCAGTTCAGTTGTGTGGATTATCTCTAGATGTGGATAATGGAAAAGGCAGACAAGTGTAGATTCACTGGGTAGGGTGCAAATTAGCTCATCCCTCATTTGCTGCTGCTCGCTCTTTCTTTTCTGGTTCTAGGGGCAAGCTAAGGCTGCTTAAGCTGGAGCATTATAGTGTCACCCTCCCAGACTTTGGGCTCTGCAGGCCTAGGAGAAAGTCTAATCCACACCCTTCCCTTCCTTGAGGCAGGAGATAGGGGGAATCCACATTGTCCCAAGAGGATCTGCATCTGTTGGCCATTCTGGAAGCTATGCAGGAGTATATATTCTCGTGTATAACTCCCCATGCTGATGAGCCTACTACAGATGGTCTGGAGATGTGGGTTGTCTATAGCTTTATTTCTAAGGGCTGAGCTCTCTGGCAAGTGAAAAATAGACTTTTCACTGAGTTACACTAAATATGACTTTTTGCTTTTTTTCCCTGCATATGCTGGGGATGTCCCTCTCAAAGAAATGCTTTAACATACACCTTACATGACTCCTGGAGATTTAAAAGCACTGTGAAATGTGATTTGGCTTGTTTAGGATTTAAGAAACAACTTGCTGAGGTCATTTGACTATCCATGGTTTAGCAAACTGCTAAGTGGTTAAGGATAATTTTTCAGTTAGGTTGCTGCTACACTTTTAGGTGTCTAATGAACATCAGCAGCTGAGCTGATTGATAACTAATCATCTAATTTGGCTGCTAATTGCTTGTTTGACCACCCAGTTACCTGTGTTAGATTTTCAGGTGGCCATCAGAAGCAATCAGTCTTCTGACCACTCAGTCATGACTTGGATGTACACTGAGATGAGTCAGCTGTTAGTGTATTTCCAAATGCAATCTGTAAGAAAGTACCTTACGTTTCCAAGCAAGAACTAGGATCTTAATGAATTTTAGAGTGTTATATGACTTTCTCAAGGAGACACCCCTCACCAGAGGGGCTTTAAAGGTTTGTTACAGAGATGGAGCTAATCTGACTGAGGTCGCCTGTGTGGAAAGCATGTGTGTGTGCAGTTATGTAACCCCACATACCATATGTTTCTCTTCTGTTAGTCAGGGAGCAGATTTGTCCTCTCGCCATGTATATTCATCAGGTGTTATCTGACCTCAGGTCCTACTTAAGGAAACATCTAACTGAGGCTGATGGAAGATTTGCCCAAGTAATGGCATCATTAACAGCACTTGTGATAAAAGTGGAGTGTCATTCACAGTGACTGTATGGAGCATTGTATGATGGCTGGGATCTCTGTAAAATCTGTACAAAATTAACTACATCTGCATAATAGGTGATTAAACTCGTTTCCTCATGCTGTAATTCAACCCTCTTTAATACTCGTTTAAGATTTCTTTCTCTTTTATAGGACTGTAATATGCATGAGCCCATTCCTTTCCACCCTTCCTAGTACTCTACAGCAATGCCTTATTTAATACTCTACTTTTATTTTTATTGCTTCGTGCAGTCAATCGCCTCTCCTCAGCCTTTGTCCTGGGAAGCTTAGCCAAGAAATGGGGAACTTCTTGGTGAGGGAAGTGATGGAAAAGGAACAGAACCACACCAAAGTTTTTATACTGGTCCTGCAGCAGAAGTAGCTTCCTCAGAGAAGGATTGGCACAGGGCAGATTCCCCTCCTGTTTTTATCTTCACACCTCTGAACCCATCTATGTTGAGTCCATGTGGGATAAAATTGTGTCACTTCTTCAGTCCCTCAAGGTCTTTTTGTTGGATAAGAGTAAATTCCTACCAAGGCTCTGTGGGGCTGGTCTGTAACCTTTGTAAAACCTGGGAAATCTGAGGGATGAGGCTTCCTTGCAAATATTCTTAGATCTGGTAACCACTTCAGGAGCTCTTCCTGAAGGAGGGATGGTGTTGCTACTTTTGAGAAAATCCTGACTTATTTCATCTCAAGTCAACTGGCTATGTTGGCTGACAGCTGAGGATCTATTTCTTATAAAGTCAGAAATGCCTTGGAAAAAAGGGGCCATAAACAAAGAAAGTTTTCAAAGAAATTGAATGCAGTTAATCAACACTTCCAGAGTATAACATTCCCATGAATTTGTTACCACAGCACAAAACCAGAGCTCTTTGGGGTTCTTCCCTTCAGTTAATAGTCTGAGGTCCTGGGGAGGAGTGGTGTTTCTCTGATCTGATCAGCAAAATCTGAGCCAGAGAATTTCACTGTGTGATTCCTCGGTAGAGTTCAAAAGCTCATGTGTCAGACTGTGTGCTGCCTACAAGAGGATGTGTTATGCCATCTTGACTTAAAGACTTCAAATAAGAAAGAAGTTAACATATCCCAAAGTTATTTATTCCAATGGTTAACCATCGTCATTGCTAAAATGCACCTTTTGCTTTTTAACCTTTGGGATTAATCTTTTAAGATTTCCTTCACAACTATGAGGATTTTCTACATGTTTTAATTTTTAATGAGCCTGAAATTCTTACAGCAAGCTGCTGGAACATGGGTTTTGGAACAAAATATAAGCAGGACATGGACCTGTTGAAGCAGGTCCAGAGGAGGGCATGAAGATGATTCAAAGGGCTGGAGCATGTCTTCTGTGCAGACAGGCTGAGACAATTGGGTTTGTTCTGCCTGGAGAAGAGAAGGCTCTGGTGAGACCTTAGAGCAGCTTCCAGTGCCTAAAGGACCTGCAAGAAAGCTGGAGAGGGACTTTTGACAAGGGCATGTAGGGATAGGACTAGGGGGGAATGGCTTTAAACTGACAAAGAGTAGATTTAGATTAGATATTAGGAACATATTTAGATATATTTAGATGTTAGTAAATTCTTCACTATCAGGTGGTGAGACACTGACACAGGTTGCCCAAAGAAGCTGTGGCTGCCCTGTCCCTGGCAGTGCTCAAGACCAGGTTGGACAGGGCTTGGAGCAACCTGGTCTAGTGGAAAGTGTCCCTGCCCGTGGCAGAGGATTGGAACTGGATGGTCTGTCAGGTCCCTTTAACTCAAACCATTCTGTTGCTCTATGATTCTATGATTTAGTAATACAGGACCAGCAATCAAATGGATAGAGTTAGAAGGACTGATACAGCCAAATTCTCCAGTCTTTCCAGTAGCACAAGGTAATTACTGAGTTGTATTGTTTTTGCTAGCAAATGACTGAAGACATTTTTCTGGAAAATGAATGCACCCTGACCAAATGGACTCTAGTGAGATGAAGCAGATTTTAAACATATTTATCCATTAAAATGCTGTGATAAGCTTCTCTTGGTCCCTACCGGGCAGAAGACGCCTATTTCATTCACCTCTAATCTGAGCAGCTCATTGCGTCTACCAGACCTATTTGCAGTGAGACGCTTGCGGGAGACAAAAGCTTGGCATGGGAGGTTGCTTGTCTCTGAGGGCTGCTGGAAGGGGTGCAGAATTCCTTGTCTGCCTCGGTCCACCCACACAAACAGGAAGGGGCTCGTGCCAGATGATAAGTCCAACTTACCATCCAGGGTAACTAGATGCCACAGAGGATTGTTTTCATTTCCATGGGATTTCTAATTAAGGGACATGCTTTAATTGTGTTTTCAATGGCTGAACATCCAAATGACAGTTTGATATGAGCAATTTTTCTGGCAGGCTAGATAAATTCATACCAAAGCTAAAGGATTTTCTGTTTAAAATGGGTACACATCCTTAGTTGTGAATCGGATCAAACATTCCCATAACTGAAAAATCTCCTTTATGTAACAACTTCTTTTTAAGGTTCATTCTTTGCAGTTTTAATGATCAAAATCTCTCTCGCTCCTGATGTGTCCCCAGTCATTGACTCTGCCAAGTGCCTTTTTTTTTTTCTGAACTCTGTCTTGTTCCAGTTTGATGAATGAAGGGAAATGTCTATTCTCATTTCTCCTGTCCCACCCAGCCCTAATGAGCAGCAGTATTGTCTGACTGACTCCTGAGGGAATTTGCTACCTGCATAACTGTTGGGCTGGGCTGTTGCAGCTGGATTTCTTTTGGTGCTTTGTTTTCTCAAGATGTGATCCACGGTCTTGAGAACAGGTGGAAAGGAAAGGTGCTGCTGCCTTTCTTTCAGGGGAAGCTAAGTACAACAGAATTAGGCTGTTAGGTGCTGTGTGTTTCTGGAATATTGCAAGTCCATCCAGTCATGAAAGATGTTGCTTTGGTTGAGGATACACTGCCTTTTATCGCCTTCACAGAAATAGATCAAACACGCATTCATGAGATACGTGACCAGCAGAAGTGATGTGGGCAAACGTTAAGTGGGTTTGTTACTGTATGAGCCCTAGCATGAAACTCTTGATAACTTTGCCCGGTTCACCTAGAAAGACTTTGACATTTAGTGTGGGTTAATGAGAACTGTGAGCTGTGAAGGTTATGTGATTGCATGTTCTCCCTTCCCCCCATCATCACATGACACCATTCAAAATATGTCTCCGTGGAGAATACAGTTATTTTTGGTACTGGCCCAGAAACTTATCAGGTGAAGTGCAATTAATGAATCAAGTGCCTTAAAAATATCTGCCCAGAAGCAGCAGGTACTCTTTTGGTGACTGAGCAACAAGAATTTCATTCAGAAGAACAGCAAAAAGCTTTTCTTTCCTCATGTCTTTACAGTGTATTTATCCTGCTGCTTCCAGGGACATATTTTTCCTATACCAATAAAATATGCCTGCACCTTGGCAAATCGCAGGACTGAAAAATCTCAGTTTGTATGTGCTCAGTGCAGATATAGCTGAAATCCTGAAGAGGTTTGCCTGCCCTAAATGTAACTGCTGCCCAGGCAGCTGTAGTGGTTGCTGCTCTGGGAGGGAGATGCAGGTTGGCTTTACAGCTTGTTCTGCCTGTCCTCTTCTTTCTTGGGTCATCAAATGCCAGAAAATATAGAGGAGAAATCTGTCACTTAAATTCAGATGGGACCAGGACTAGCACAAGCATGGGAGAAGATGGGAGAAAGGAGTCTTCAAAGGAATATTCTTGCATTTCAAGGAATACTATTATGTTTGAAGACACGGCATAAGGAAACTGAACTGGTCTTGCAGAGAGGTGGGGAGTAATAAGGGAAACTGAGAGTGGGTGCAAGCCAGTTGTTTGGGAAAGGACAGAAAAAGCTTGAGATGAGAAACTGGGTGGAGATAGTAAAATCAGGAATGTATGGGATCAAAATAATTATCTGTGATGATAGAGAAGGGGAGGAGGCAGGGGCAGAGAAGCACTGTAAGTGGAGGACAGACACCAATGGAACACAGTGGGGACTGGCTGGCCAGGCAAAAGGAAACAAGAGTTATAAGGAGAAGAAGTGAGACTGGGTGTGAAAGCAGGAACCCAAGTGAGTGGACTTTGAGAGGAGCGCTAGCGTGAAAGTTGCAGGTGGTTCTCAAACAAGATCATTTTCAAAGGAATCAGACTTTGGGACCGATCCATGTCCATTTGTCTCTAGGCTGTAGTGAGACCTGGAGCCAGGGCACACCATCACACCATATCTGAATTCTTCTTCACCTCTGTTATCCATAGTAGAGCATGCCTAAGTCTAGTGGAGTTAAAAAACAGATTGAGGATAGCAAGAAGGCATATACATCATCACTGGCACACAAAGGTCTTAAGGCACGGGCAGTCTTGACCTGCACATTTCTAATAGTGTGGAATGATTGAATTTCCAACTGTACTAACATAGTCTGAACTTTGGATGTAGTCTTGGTAACGCAGAACAATGGGTTAAGGAGACAGGGAAGCTTTATGCTGTTCAGAAGGGAACAATTTTAGCAGATAAGTAATTAGAGATGACAAAAATGGAGAGCACAGGGCTGATACATTTTGGCTGAAATACCTATGTTTATTAGTAAAGCCAAGAGGGAAAGACTGTCTCTGTATTCTTATTTTCTATAATATAAATGTTTGGTAGTCCCAAAAGAGGTCATGGCTCCGATGCTGAGCACTCAACACTATTACAGGAAGATGGTATTTGCATTAAAAAGCCTACAGTTCAAATAGACAAGGCAGACAAGGAGTGGGAGAGAAGCAAGAGCACTGAGAGGTAAAGCAGGTGGCAATGGTTAGCAGCAGAGCTGATCGCTGAACTTCTGAATCCCAGTGTACTGATGTGTCTGTTAAATTGTACTGCTGTTTGCACTCATACTGAAGCCAAAATGAGGTCTGAGTAAATGCTCAAGGCTAAAAGCACTATGGGACTTTGCCCTAGAAACCAGAATCCAAAATGAGTTGATTTTATTTTTGAAAGAAAAAGCAAATGGATCTGTTCCTATTCTGAATGGTCCTGCTGCCACCATAGCACACAGTGAGTGCTCTGTTAAGAGAGGAGAAATCCCATTAAAGTGAGTAGGACTACAGCCCTGAGCCCTGGTGGGAGATGCAGACACACTGAAAGCTGTTTATATTGGCTAAGAAATACACAGGTTAATAGTAGTTTTAGCATTTACACAGGACCTAGAAACGTCCTCAAAGCTTTGCACAACAAATAAAATAAGTTGTTAATTACTTGTCCTGAAGATTTATATATGCAATGTTAGTCCTACAGAAGCAAAGTTAGGGCAGCAAGAACAGAAGCTTTGATTGCAGAGCGCATGAAGGCAGTTATACCAGGGAACACACCAGCCTTGTGTTCTCCCTACTCAGACCAGCCCCTTGCTCCTGGGGCATTGATTTACTCAATGTTTGTGCAGTCAAATTCCATACTAGATTTAGCAGGAGTCTTTTTGTATACAAATCCCAGCTTCTGTTCCCTCCCATCAAAAATAACTGAAAATGCCAATACATTACGAGATTTGTTTCTAGGATTTTGCTGGTCATTTTAAAAATGGAAGTTTTAAAATTAAGTAAGTGTTTAGTTGCTTTTCTGTACAGTGATGTTTGACTAACACTAATAAAGCCATCAGAAGAAGAGAATCTGGATAGTTATGTCACAGCTGAAAAAGAGAATGACATCACATGCTTTAGTTGAGTTTATTTAGTACATCCTGCTGCTAAAATCAGTCCACAGAATGGTCAGATTTCATAGAGGTAACATTCAGACTATTTGTACTCAATTATACATTTAGATAAAGTTTCCTCTTGGTTTACTGATGTAAATGTATTGTTCATTTTTCACATACCAAGCGCTGTTATTTAGTCTCAAGGGAATTATTGTTACAAATTTAACAACTGTGACATATTAAAGAGCACATTTAAGGAAGAAATTAAGGGTTGAGAGGATGTGACCAAATGTTTCCATGGTGTTTTGCCAAAATGCCACTTAAATGCCAGTGTGATTTTAATAGGAGCTGCTCTTTCAGAGCTCATCTTGCCCACCAAAAAAATAAAATCAATCTTGTCTGCATCAGTAGCAGGCGTTCATTGCATTTGCCAGAAAATAATTTCCTAAGTTTTATATTCATTTTGGAAACTACTTTTAACTACTGGGTGATTAATGCTTTCTGCATTACGTAGCTGATCAGCAAGGAGGAGGTTGATAGGTCAGAGTGTACAAGCAAAAATGTTTGAATTAGATGTCTCATGTAGGCACCTACGTCCCTAATTAACAACTGGCTGATACTGTCAGGAGCTGATTTCCCGGAAGTTCTTAGTTCTTTGAAAGTCAGGCCCCAAACTGGACAATGAAAAATAAAAACCGGAAACATCAATGGTTACTTCTGAGAAACTCAAGCCTAATGTCAAAGTGAATTGTGAATGGTGCATGGGCAAGTCTGGGAAATGCCATCATTGCTTATTTTTCTGTAATTTTGTTGCCTTTCTTAAGTTATCAAAGTGACGCTGTTGCAAGAAGCAGTTTTGCATCTACGATTTTCTATCAGCAGAGAGCTTCTGAGGGAATCACAGAATGATAGAATGATTTGGATTGGAAGGGCCCTTAAAGCTCATCCAGTTCCAACCCCTCTGCCACAGGCAGGGACACCTTCCACTGGAGCAGGTTGCTCCAAGCCTTGTCCAACCTGGCCTTGAACACTGCCAGGGATGGGGCAGCCACAGCTTCTCTGGGCACCCTGTGCCAGCGCCTCACCACCCTCACAGGGAAGAACTTATTAATATCTGATCTAAATCTCCTCTCTTTCACTTGAAAGCCATTCCCCCTTGTCCTATCCCTACCATTTTCAGTCCCTTTAGGCACTGGAAGGTCATTCTATGGTCTCCCCAGAGCCTTCTCTTCTCCAGGCTGGACAACTCCAGCTGTCTCAGCCTGTTTCCATAGCAGAGGTGCTCCAGCCCTGTGATCATCTTCATGACCTCCTCTGGACTCACTCCAGCAGTCCACGTCCTTCTTGAGAAAGAAGGACGTGGACCTGTTGGGGGCCCCAGAGCTGGATGCAGTACTGTAGGTGGAGTCTCACAGGAGCAGAGTAGAGGGGGAGAATCACTTCCCTCGACCTTGAAAGTAGTAGTGCTAGAAGGCATATCCCCCAAATTGTTCTATTTTAAGCTTTTTAACCTAGAGTTTTCTAGAATAGTTTTTCCACCTGTGTGGACAATGCTACCATCTAGAAGATCCACATGTGATTTTCTCCTCCCTGAGCTCTAGGGCTCTCTAAAGGTGGAATGAACTGAGTTGCTATCTGAGTGCTATCTTCCGATCACCTTCTTCCAGCTGCCTGCTGCAAGTGTCACTCTTGCTCTGATCTCGGGTAAATGGCATGAGGAACAATGTAAGGCTATCTTCTGGTTAGGGTGGCTTGAGCCCTGCAGACTTTGCTCAGGCTGGAACTGATGGCCTTGGGCTGAGCTTCTGGGCCCATGGGCAGGAGTGTGGAATGGAGTTAGGGCCATTAAGACAGATTAGTGCCCTCTGGGCCTTGACACAGAGAAAGGGTCCTGGTGCTGATGCAGAGTGGGCAATTTGAGAAACAAAATGATGTTTTCTTTGCGTTTTGAACCTTACACAGGTGATTCACTTTGAGATGATTAAGATAGCTTTTGGTGGCCACACTGAAATGCAAAACAGTAACACTAATGGAGCAGTCCTCAGTGACATTTTCCTCTCTCAGGCCAGCAGGACTGGGTGCTCTCCTTTTTACACCAATGCGTGGTAGATTTTATCTACTTAATTCCCCTGCGAGGCTATGATAGTGTATGGCCAGGAAAATAGAATGTCTTTCCTTTTGTCTCGAAGCCTTTAATTATTTTCAGTTGTATTAAAATTAAAAAAAAGGTAGGAAGAGCATACCTGAGAACTGCAACTCCGGAGCCTCTAGGCTTTTCCAAGTTTCCTCCTGAGAAGAGCTTGGTCCTGCCACTTGCCTGAATGTGTTTATCAAATGCTACATGCATATGGACCAGTGGTAGGGGCACATGCAGAGGGCTGGTATGCCTCCAGGAGGGATAGTGAGGCAGCAGCTCTTTTAGGCTCTTCAAGGGCACATTTGTGATTTGGATGTGCTTAGCTAGCTGTACATCATTATGGAGTCATTATGGCCTGTGGCTTGGCAGCAGCTGTGACATTAAAATATATAAGATGTTACCAAAGGAAGCACTTGGCAAATCTTTTTTTGGCTTCCCCAGACATAAACAACAAATTTTCTCAACAATGGTAGGTTATGGCTGGGGGTGAGTCACTAATGTATTCAAAAGGATGTCCTCTCCCTGCACAGAGGAGACCACAATTGGCTAAAATAAGCCAAGACAGGGTAACCCTCGTGGCTAAGGGGCAAACTGGGGAATTCCCAGATAGCTTTCTGAAATCTATGCATTATACACCATTGCTGTTCTGCACAGAGTTCTGCAGGAGCCCTCTGAATCTGTGCAGGACAGATTCTCCAGTGCTAGAAACTGGTGCAGCCCTTTGGTACCTGTGCAGATAACCTGATTTATACCAGCTGAAAGATTCTGTTTAGGAGTAGATTGTGGTTTATTTGCTAGTTAGAAACGAACTTGGTCATTTCTCGTATTTATGGTCATTTAAGGGAGGTATCTGCCATGGAATTCAAAGGGGACTTTGAGCATTATGTGGTAATCTGGAGGTAAAATTTAGTCTTTATATCTGATAAATCACTTATGAAACTTTGATTTCCACTTTTGTATTAACCTAGTGCTCAGGAGATTTATATATGGCTCAAGCCATAGAATAAGTTCTTTATGTTACACCTAACTTTCAAAGAGAAAGTGTGGTGAAGATGTAGTTTCCTGATTGGTTCAGAAAAGTCCACAGAAAAGATCTGCAGCTTGGAGAAGTATATCTTCATTCCTGGGTGATGTAGTAACAGTTCAGCTTGTACAGCTGATTTTACAAAAATATTTATTTCAGTGAAATTAATTCCAGCTCACTTTTAGTTTTTTCTTTTTGGTATTTTTCCTTGTTCCTTCATTTGGCTCATGATGAGGTGAGATTTGCAGTGATGGCATGTAGAAACTCACATTTGCAATAACATTAACAATGCAGTCTTATAAGGAGCACCATAAGGCTCCACACAGCCATATGCACTTCTGCACCAACACCAGGATGTCGAAATTCTAGTGAGAAAGACTTCACATCGGCCTGGTAATGTAACAAAGCAATATTAACATTTTCAGAAAACATTCTGAAATCAGTTTGGTTTGGCTCGCCATTCAGATACTCAAGCCAAAGAGGCTGTCCTGAGAGTGGTGTAAACAGAGAAGCAATACATAGTAAGTGAGCTTGCAGGACCTGAATTGTCATTTAAATAATGCACTTAAGGGTGGTGGTGGAGCTTTCTAAAATCCCTTGGTTTTCTACCTATGCATACCTACTTGAAAGATGTAAGAAAACCCTGCACACACCACTGTAGAGTGTGGGGACACTTTCCACCCTAATGCTCACTAAGAAATTCATAGGAACCTTTATTTGATACTTCTTGTGTAGCTCACCTCAACTATCTAAAGTTTAGAGAAAGGTGCCAGGCAAATACTCTGAGACAGTTGCTGTAGGTGTTGAAAGAGGAGGTGAAGATAGTACTATCCTGCAGTCTCTCCATTGCAAAAACATATCAGCAGTGATTTTTAATCCAGCAGCAAAAGAAATAACATGAACTGATAGCTGGGAACCTGAGGATGAACATTTCTGAGCAGGAAAATATAAGCAAATAGCAACAATTAAACATTGCTGCATTTTACTGAGGGATGCCTTGAATGCTTCATCTCTGAAAGCCTTAACAGCCTTGCAAGGAGGATACTCTAATGCACCCACAGTTTAGTGGGGTCAGTACAGGAATTAGAGGTTGAAATCCCATTGCCATTGGGACAGAAGTTTAATTAGAGTGGCAATAACAATTCCTTCAACGCTTGATACTTTTTACTCCAGCTGGGCTTGCCAGACTGAGTCTGTTGAGGTCCTTGATAACTCCCTGTCTGTGTATGCCTGGACAGATTTTATTCACATGCTAGTTTGGGAATTGGTTGTTCTTTGTATGCGTACTTATATTTACATGTGAACAGGAATATTTGTTCTTCATCAGCCTTTGTTCTCTTATTTTTCAAAGGATTATTCATCCCCTCAAAGATTAGAATCAGCTCCATCTGATTTAGGTGACAGTTCTCACCCCATGAGCAGCAAGATATTGAAATGAACTGTTTCTGGAATGAGCCATTGTTGATCCAAGCTGTCCAACAAGTACTTGAATAACAAATATCTCTTACCAAACCAATGTTGGTTCATGAACAGAGAAAAAGAGTGAAGTTCACTGGATTGCTTGTTTGCAAAACACAGTTCAGCCATTTCTTTGCCAAAGTAGAGCTGTCAGGAGCTAGATCCTTAACTGCTATAAACCAACTCAACTCATTGGCTTCAATGCTGAGGTGATAATTTATATTAATTGATCATCCAGCCTCAAAAGTGCAGCAAGATACAGTGTGAAAAAAAACAAATTATGGGGAATGGTAGTAAAACATTTCAGAATAGCCAGAGAAATCTCTGGGGTAAATCATAGATATGATCTTTCCTCATACCCCTCTCCTACCCCAAATATAAGGGGTTTTGTCCCTTTTCTCCTATTTCACTTGCAACAATCAAATGTGAAGCAAAACTTGTAACGAGGGCTAATGTTAGCACAAGTGATGCAGCTGGGAGGAAAGGACAGCTTTAGGAACAAAAGCTCTTCCTCTTGACAGTTTATTCCTTTCTTTATATCAATTGGTTCAATAAAGAATATCATTTGCAGCTAGAAAAATTGCTGTGCTCATGTTGCTAGGTCATCACCATTAACGGAAGACTATCTGATTGAATACTTCAGATTCTCCACTGACGTTGTGCCTATGGGCTTAGCAGGTCAACTGGCTCAAGTATAAAAATCTTAAGAATTTCAAATGTTAGAATTGAATCATTTGCTTGATCTTCTTTTCTGTGGTTTGGTCGTGAGCCAGTTGTATAAGGAGACATCATGACCAAAGTAGGAAACCTGTCAAACAGTAGGATCCTCAGGCCAAGCAAGCACTGTGTAGTATTCTGCCTCTGTGCAGCTGTTGGTACTTTTGAAGTTGTCATGTTTGTCTCTGGATAAGTACTATGGGGAAATTGTGCCTCCTTGAACTTAAAGCTGATTTGAAATGAGCCAAACCCAGCGATTGGCCATTGTGTATACTGATGGGTGCAGAGTCAGTACTAAGTCAAGCAACTGTATGAGGAAGATTCAGCCGTCCATATTATAGAATCATTTAGGTAGGAAAAGACCTTTAAAATCATCAAGTCTAACTGTAAATGAAACAAACACAAGAACTAAAGCAGTAAAATGTTATTGCCTTACACTGAAAACAGGTCTCTGGGTGTATGGAAGTTTGAGGGTCTAAAAAGTGAATGGGTAACTTGTGGATTCAATTGGGCTGGAGAGGAATCTTAATGGAGAAGTTCCCCCCTGTCAGAATGGCAAAAAACATTCTTCAGCACCAAGTTAACTTTCTATTAACATGTTTAAAGCTAATTTGCTATCATTTAGCACGTTATATTCATGGCACTTGGAAACAGGAATTCAGTAAGGCATGTAATTAAGGGTTATTAGCATTATTTACTACCAGCGCTGTTGCAGTGTTTTAGAGGCACCTCTCAGGTTGCTTTTTGCTATGGCTTATACAAATACATAAGAAGAGGCAGTTCCTTTCCAAAGTATTTCAATTTAAAAGCACTGCTTATCATTAACAGAAATGCCACCCCTTCCCCCCCTCCCCCCAAACTGTAAAGCAAGATCGCTTTTTTAATGAAGAGATAATACCAGCTACTCAGGATATGCGAGTGACTTCACTTTTTGCTCATTTGCCACTCACATTTCATGGTTGAAAAAAATGCTGGTATGAGATTTCTGAATTACTTCTGCAGCAAGTAATTCCAGCAGAAATGTTTCCAAAGAGCTATCTGTAAAATCGTGTAAATGCCAGGGCATAAATTGCACACTTTTCTAGTTAATGGGCTGGTGAATCCTGTGGCTGTTATCTTGGTCCAAATATATGAGGCTTTTCTAACTAACTTTTGTGGAAGATAGGAAAAATCGGGACCTTATCTGCGGAGTTTTAAACTCTCTTAAAACAAGAACAATTGTTAGAAGCTATTAGAATAGCTTCTCTAGTATCCAGTTAAATTTCAGAGTCCTACAATGTCTGTAATTGGGAATAGCCTGACTCACTCCAACAAAACCATAACAGCTGAAGATTTGGCCCACGAGATGTATCCAAAATACTGCAAATTCCTACAAAAAGGAATTCTTTGTCTCCATTAGCATTTCAACACACACTCACTACAGAGATCTCACTGGGGGTAAAGCATTAAAACCCTTTCAAAAATGGTTTAGTTGGCTAATTAGACAATAAGCATAAACCTGATGCATCCAGCTGTACAAATAAAACGTGACTTTAAAGTTTAATGTCCTGCCTGCACAGAGTAGTCGTGAACTTGGAGCCAAGACGGGCTGAGAGGAAGGTGGCCGGCTTACAGCTCAGTAGTGGTGTGTCTGAAGGCAGAAACCTTTTGAGAACTAAAAGACGGTTTATTTTAAGTGTAACTAAAAGGACCTAAGTACCAGTTACCACAAATAGGGCGATCTTTATCTTCCTTTGTTGGCTTGTGTGGAGGGAAAAGAATCTTAAAAGACTTGGGCAGCCGCAGGCTTCACTAAGAGGGTATCTCCCGCACATTGCTGACATGTCTCTCATATTTTGGGTGCTACCTTACCCTTGAAAGAAATTAACAGGTCATTTTAATGCCCTCTTACGCCCTTGGCTCCTGGGTAGGTGTGATCAAGTAGCTAAACACTTACATAACTGACATTTCTCCCCTCCATCCTAATGCATCCATCATGCAATTGTTTAAGGAAAATTAGGCTCCTCTTGTGCGTTTTTCCACTTTGGCTATCTCAAAGCAGCACCTGTAAGCGCTCACTTTGAGAGATTGCTAATGTGCTAATTACCCAGGACCCAAAAATGCAAGCTGTAAACAAATGAGGACTGTATTTATAATCAATCAATTTTATGACCTTCTGATGGTGATGATATCAGTGGAGTTTACATTGGGAGCCCTTGTACTCCTCCAGGGCAGCTGTGCCCTTCTGTTTTAGTCATGGCTCGAAGAAGATTTTTTCTAGTTTACTTTATAGTAGGCGTTCTTAAGAAAAATATTACCTTCCCTAAACAGCTGAGCCTGTTACAAGTCTCATTTTTAAATAATGAAAACACATGGACTGTCAGTACCTTCAGGGTGTATTGTCAGGTGACGAGCTGTTTTCAAAACACCCATGGCAGAAAGTAATGACTTCAGAGCAAAATATTGTTCTCATTGGTATAAGTTGCCGTGAGACAAATCCCACACCCTCTGATGTCAATGGAAAGACTCCGTTTGACTTAAAAGAGGACTGGATCAGGCCCTGACAGAAATGTTGCCATCATAAAACATCAAAAATGCTGTATGGTTCATGCATTTACAAAATGCTTTGCTCACTGGTGATCTTTGTGCAGTTTACCTGGCTACGTATAACTTGTAATTTTTGTGTTTGCTTTGCAATGGATTTATGATGGAAGAATGTCCATAAAGTCTGATTTGTGAAGTGTTAAAATGATGTCCTGGAAAGCCACACAATGCCAAGGTATACAAGATGCCCTGTAATACCTCAGCTCTAGGAAAGCTGTCCAACTTGCCTGATGTTACTAAGTTCTTACAAAGAAAAACAATGTTTAACTGTAGACAGATGTGTTAAAAATAGCCTGATTCTGTGCCCTTGTTTCTGTTGTTGGAATTGTTATCTTGTTAATCTAAATTCAGGTTGGCTTTTAAGGACAGAACTGTTTCCTAGATTTCTCAAAGCTTTGCTCAGGTGGTTACTGATTTGAGCAGCTTTTAAAATGGGGCAGGATGTGGGCCCTCTGCATCCATGACTATGAGCCCTCAAGCTGAAAGCCCAGAGATAAATTTCAAACCAGCAGCAGATGCAAGCTATTCAGCATAATTCCTTTCTCTCAACGTTGTGATCTGATTTAATCATGGGTTTATACATGATATTTGTTCATTGGGGTTTTAAGGATGTGGCCCTTCAGAGAGGATCAGAGCTCCATTTTTTCCTGCATCTTATCTTCTATGATCAGATGCCTGAGAGGACTGTGAGGATGCTGGACTGATCATTCCACTGATGCTGGATGATCGATGAAATTAGTAGTCCAAAAAGGTGCTCTGGAGCTCTTTTGAACTTCTGTGAATTAGTTCTTTGCTTATGCTGAGGGGATGAGATCTGCTCCTGCCTGTGGGCTGGCATTGCCAGCTAGAGGGACAGGGCTGTGCTGTCCCCTGGAGACTTCTTGCTACCCTGAGCTGCAGGGGGGCAGCAGGCAAGCTGGGCAGAGGGCTCAGGGAGCCCCTGGGAGAGTGCTGCCCTCATCATAGAAAGCTGAGCTTTTGCAGTCCTGTTTGCAGGCAGGCAGCTGGCCAGACAGCTGGATTGCCATGGCAAAGACAGTGTCTGGCCTTTTTAAAAGAGAAACTTGCTAGATTTATGTGCGAGAATGGATGTAGTCCTTCTGGAGTTGACGAGGCCTAATGAATGAGATGGGGAGTAAAATACTTTATACTTGCTATCAGGGGTTAACGACTCCTGCCCTCTCCATTTTCTCCTGCTCATGTTTTCGCTTTCTCCCCCTCCTCCAGTCCCAGTCCCCCCCTGCTGCGTGTCTGTATTTTCCGAGCAGTGGCACCGCCTGGTTTCTTTTCTGTGTCAGGTATATTACAGACTGTCTGTCAGAGGTTAACTGCCACAGCCAGCTCAGCCTTTTCTCCTATTGTACCTGGTCTAAACTCCCTCCCTGCCCGGATGCCTCTCGTTATGTTTTCCAGAATGTAATGGTACCTGGAGAAAGCAGCTCTTTTGGTCATTTTTAGTTTCTCAGTGGTTAGCAGGATGGTGAGGATGGCATCTCTGCCTGCCTATGGTCTTGGGAACAAACTGAGTGTGCTTCCATCACTCTGCCTGGGTGCTAGAGCCTGAAAGACCTAGAAGCAGAGAAATGCACTTCAGTAACAAGTCAGAAACTATATTTGCCTTTTCTGTTCTCAGAGAAAACACTAATGTGAATTTTCCTCTGTTGATGCCGACTCTGGCTGTGTCCCCAGTCCATATCAAAGAGGGCAATAACCCTTCCCAGCTGCCTACATGGAAGAGAAACTTCAGCTTGCTGCTCAGATGGGAGCTCTGGGGTGGTTGTACAGGTGTTTGGCCTTAACCCTGAAAGAAGCAGGGCCTTTTGTTCTGGGCCAAGAGTATATTTGGGCCCTGGAGAACATACAAAAAATCCTGGCTTCTTTCAGGGTTGAGGCCAAGCAAAGAGGATAGTAAGAGGAGAATTAATACAACTGTTTGTTGTGGGCAACTACAAAGATGATGAGATCAAAACAATTCTTGGTAGTGGCAGGTGATAAAATAAGGGGCAGTGGCCACAGACTGCAGCGTGGGAGCAAGGTTCATGCTGGACATTAGGGAAAACTTTTTTCCTGGAAGGGGAATGCAGTGGTGGAACAGGCTGCTAGTGGAGGGGCAGAAGAGGGAAATCTTCATCCCTGGAAGTTTTCAAGACTCAGCTAGAAATGCATCATCTCACACAAGGCCTTTTCTCAATGGGCACTGGCACAAGCCCAGGTACAGTTGCTCAGTGGTCTCAGGACTGTGTCTCTCTTAACAGTCTCATAAACTGCACACAGACTCATCCTCTCAGGAAAAATTGAGCATGTTTTACTGCAAATCTGAAGGGGCAAATGAAAACTTTTCTTGGAGCAGCTCTCCAAACCATGAAGGCTATATCAGCATCAAGCTGCCCGTAATGCTTCTCCCTTGTATATCTGCAGTGGGATGGAGACTTTTAGTTGTATCTCTGTGAGCTATTTGCCCTTGGACCACTGCCTCATTTTGTAAATGGGAGAAATGTCTGTATGAACAATTACTGTTCTCCTAGTAATGTGGTTATTGTCTGTGAGATTCCTTTGCTGGTGCAGCAACTGGGAATAGTGTGATGAATGACAAACTGGATGGTCCCAAAATTAAGGCATTGTAATGCTGCCTGGGAAAATGGGGCTTCTGTGTTCCTAGGTGGGGCATTCCCTTCATGGAACATTTCCTGAGGGTCACTGTTTGTACGCTGCTCACCTTCTGTTTTCCTGACTTATGATCCTACAAATTTGATATGCAAAAGAGCAAAGGACCACCAGCAGCCACTTTATGCAACAAGAGCTGTATGCTGAATGTATAAAGTAGTATATAATGCTAAATACCATGAATAATTGTGTCCAAGGCATATCAAATCGGGCTCTGAAAATTAATGGGCACTTTTGACCTTCTTTCTGTGCCTCAGCTCCTTGCCTATAAAATGGGAAGTGTACTACCTTCACATTTTGCAGGGTGAACAGTAATTGATTAATATTGGGCACCCATAATATTACATTTAAATGCTCTTTTGAAAAACCTAGAGAGAAATTATTAATTCTGCCTTTGGAGCAAGACTGAGGTTTCATGAGAAGGCATAGCGATATAGAGCATAGTGAGGAGGGGCAAAATATTGAATAGCCACTCATTCATTCAGTATTGTCCACTGTGTGTGAATAAGATACATAAACATGGTCTGAAAGGATGCTATAATTAAAGACCCCACACGAGACACAAGCACAAGAGAGCTGTAGTGAGATATCTGCTTAATTTGTCGTGCTTGATTTTGAAGCCTAAATGCATATATTTTAAAATGTCATTTTAAAAATGGTTCCTCAGGACAGAAAGCTTATGTTCAAACAAAGATGTTTAATTTGATGAGCCAGGAATTGCATCCCTTTTTGCTTTTCAGTCTTTTAAATTAATTAACTATTAGAAGGCAGTGCCCAGAAATTAAATACTTACCAGTACTGGTACTGACGTGATTTCAGATAAAGAATCAAATTGTAGGAGTTCTGGAAAGAGCCTTCTATTTAAGTAGCTTCAGTCACTGAATCAGAAACAGCAACTACATCAGGTGACTCAAAGTACACAGCAAATACAAATATCTCAATTTACAGATAAAGGGATCAGATAAAATAAAATCTATAATTCAAGTGTATTTATGCAATACTGGAAAATTCCAATGAACAGCAAAATCTCTCTGTAAGGTACTGAGATTAAGGTTATATTTTTTCCAAGTGATTCAAAATGAAGAGAGGATCCTAAATACAATGGGTTAATTGTTAAATACTAGAGTAAAGTTTTCTCACTGGGGCTGTAGGCAAAAGGATGGAGGTTTGTGATGCAAAGCAACACAGATGAAATATGAATCAGAACCAGTTCTCAGCTCTAAAGTATCAGTAGGACTGCAATTGGTAATAATAAACAATACTGTTGGTGACATGCATTTAACAAAGATTAGGGTTGATCTTCATTGCTAGAAATGTTTTTCCTCAGCCCTGCATTTGCTGCATTTTTTCCAAGTCTTTTGTGTTGCCTGTTAGCCTGTGGAACACTAGAGCATCTCTAGCATCACTGACTGTCTCTTTGCCAAGTTCCAGGAATAGAAGAACAGCTACCAAGAAAGGTTGTTTTCCTGGTATTCCAACTTGCACAGTGAAAAGCCAGGCATTCGAAAAATAAGTCTGGGAACTTGTCTGGTGCTCCTTGGGGATTACCCATCCATTACCCATTCCTCTTTTCACAGACCAAGTGGCAGAACTCAGATGGGAAGGTTTCATGAGAAGAACAAGCTCCCTTGCTAGTTTTATACTTCTCCATCATGGAAGAGTAACACCTTATTCAAAAGGTGCATGATACCAGATTATCTTCTGCCATCTTCCTCCCAGGCATATGGCTAACAGTTGCTAACTTATGCACACATGAAGAGGAGAGTGTCTTCCATCTTGTGGTACTGTAGTGCCATCAGCCCCCTCAGACGAAAGGAAGATACTGCTTAGCAAGGCACATTAGAACTCTTGAGCTGCTGCTGCCTCAACCATCCTGGGATGCTAAAGGGCATAACATGAGACTATCTTTCAGGTCTAATTGCTACCCAGAGAACCAAGAGTGCAGTTTTGTGAAAAACAACGTGAAGGTGACCCATAAACTGAATCAGTAAACTTAGCCAGTCAAGCTCCTTATGATCAGACTTCAGTGTCTCAGTGTCATCATCAGGTTTGATTACTCAAGGCACTCAGAATCAGGGTCCTGAATTTTTATCCCTTACTGCTATTTCTCTGCTATGTTTAACCATCCTCCCATTAAGATTAAACTGATGTTCATTTTTCTTGGGAGCTATTTTTTTGACCCATGCAAACAATTAGTAATTATTCTTAGAGCTAGTGTAATGTCTTGTATACAGCTGCCTTTGATTA
The DNA here is from genome assembly GCA_009867235.2 of Psittacus erithacus. Taxonomy (NCBI): domain Eukaryota; kingdom Metazoa; phylum Chordata; class Aves; order Psittaciformes; family Psittacidae; genus Psittacus; species Psittacus erithacus. The sequence goes on from WYDI02030619.1 coordinate 87,373, forward strand.
CCATGTTTCTGAGCCCCCCCTATTATTTTGCGTCCTATATGATGTTATAGTCACAGACAGCAGAGCAGAAACTTTGCAAGTCTGAAAGAACAGAGTGGAAACAGTTATCAAAGCTGGAAGCTTCAATCCTGTTGCATGGTTGCTGCCTGCTGGGCCCTGACTCATGAGGAGCAGGAGGTGGAGTTCACTGACAGCAAAGCGTGAGGGATTTTCTGCTGATGAATCTGGAGTCCTGGTGGCCACCAGCATTACTCCTGAGTGTAAACAGCTCAGCTTTTCTTTTTTATACATATACTAGATTGTTGCGTGGGGTTGTGGGTCTAACACACCAAGTCAAGTGGCTGTGGAGGGGCAGAGCTCACTGGGGTGGGTTTGACGCCTGTGAATTTGGGGTATTATTTTGGAGCAAGCATTTGGACTTTCTCCTGCACAGGTCTGGAGGAGCCTTGCTTACTTGCAAGGTTGCCATGGGACTCACTGACTTGGTATGCTTAATCTTCAAGTGAAGAAAGAGAAATAAGTAGGAAAATGGGCCTGCGTTTCTTGGGGTGAGTGATAGAACATCTAATGCTGCCTGGACCAATGTCTGCCTTGGGTCAAGTGGTGCACAGCAACAAATCATGGGTAGCGTCTACCAGTAATCCCACAGCTGCATCCTATCTAGAGAAAGAAACTTACTAAGAAGTTAAAATACGTGCATTTCATTCCTAAAGCAAGGTTTTAAAGTTTGTTTCAGATATATTATATAAAGATTATTTAAATACAGCATTTCAGATCTAGTTCTGCAAAAGGGCTTACCTTTATGGGTTGTATTGAAATAAACGAGTATTCCAATCTTCGCAGAATTGATGCTCTCAGTAGAGCTGGCTGGGTAATTTTGTGTTGCAACAGTTTTCAAACGGTTCAATGGCTGCCAAAACCCAACAAAAATAAGGAAAGACACTTTTTCATTCTGAAACAAAAAATAAGAAAATGTTGAGGAAAAGGAATCTTTTTTTTTCTGTTTTCCTGTGAAATTTTCATAAGAAAACAAATAATTTCCTGAGTAGTTCCAGCTTTAAACAGTTTCTGTAACTGTCTTGGTTTATTGAGATAAGAGTACAGCAAGCTAAGGTTTTTGGTTTCTTTTTTTTTCTTCAAGGAGGCACACGTTCACAAAGATTAACTATGAATAAAGGTACGGATAGAGATACTCTGGTACATGTGCAGGTTTGGCAGATGCAACTTTAGCCACTAAAGAGCTAAAAACTACAAAGCAGTTTTGTCAACTACAGAAAGCCAAATATATATTTCAAAAAATCAGGTATTTTAAGTGTATATAAGCTAGCATACAGCTGTTAATTTTGACTTCAAGAGTGTAGCCTAGCTTTTAAAATGGCCATCTTAGATTCTCCAGCCTGTCAGCAGCTGCAGATACGAGTAGCTTTGCACATACAGTTTCCTTGGTAATATCTACTTGCACTGAAGTACAACCTTTGGTTTTGCTTTGTCCCCTGCCTGCTTTCCACCCACATGGCTGCACACACAGGACGCATCACGGCGGCAGCGGAAGGGCCACCTGCGGTGTGTCCCTCTTGGATGGGCTTTCTGGAAATACTTGTGTGTTTTGAGTCACCCTGCTGTGGGATTTGAATCTTTTTAGTCTACCTATACTGTCTTTTATGTGTTTCAGAACAGGGGCAATTTCTTTCTCTGCAGCAGACTCAGCATCACAGATTTTACCAGGGGCCTCTAGGTGCTACCAAACTGCAGATATTAAGCACAGTTTGTAGGCCTGGGCACCAAAGTTTCTTACAACACTTATTTATTACCAGTCTCATATAACTCATTCATGGTAAACAATGCAGGTTTTATTATGTGTAAGTAATAGGAGACCTTTGCTTTTTCCACTAACAAACATGCCATGGGTAATTATTCCTGTATTAAAACGACATGTGGACATATTTGCGACATGCAACAGTTCCATTTCTTTGAAGAGAAGTATTATTCTAAACAAGGTTAGCCACCATTTATTTCGAGGGGCTCTTGCATTTCTGTGTTCGAAGCGCTTTGCGGCTTTCCTTGTCTATTTGATAATCATTAACATGTTCCGTCGTTAACCTTCAAGCAGCTTTGCTTGAAACTTTATATGCGACTTTTCAAACATTTGTCTTGCATTGCAGACTGTGGTTTGCTGGGGCTGTTTTTATGATCACTGGTGGTAAAATCAGGAAGATGAAAAATGGGTGTGTATTGAAGAGCAGCATATCCAGCATTCTAAGTCTTAAATTAGAGTGATGAGCATAAACATTGCAAACAGAGCTTTTTCAACTCAAGTGCAATTATATTTGAAATTACCTACAATTACCAGTAACCATCTCAAAGCTAGAAATTAACTTTGTAGGCTCTTCTCCAGATGGATCAGCTGTTAAACGTGCCGTCTTGTGCAGCTGAATGGAGGGGTGGAAAACGGGTGAGGAGGCATCTGAATGGCAACTATGCTGTCTTCTAGCTGCGGCAGAGCTTGTGCTGCCTGCCATGAATGTGCACACTTTCACTTTGAAATCAACCCATGCCACTTTTTGAGGCATAGTTTAGGAAGCTGTGGCTTTGCTCATCTGATTGGACTCTGACCCTGGAAGCCAGTGCAGAAAGTGACCCTTTATTTTTGCTGTGAAAACCGGCAGAAGGACTCGTCCGCTTTACTGTGTAAGGCTGCATGGGGAGTGTGGGGAGGAGTCAGGCCCTGGCTGCTCCCCTTGCCCCGCTCACCACCAATCCTGCTATTACAACATAGAAGCAAAGCTGCTCTGCAGCACCTAGGGTTGCTGGGGAGATGACCCTATCTTTCCAAATGGGAACCCCATCTGTCCCTCCATACCCCTGTATTGCTGTGCAATATGCGGAATCCAACATCCAGAGGTGAATTAATGTGGACAGCTACCAGAGAAATGAACACACTGCACTAACTCTTATGGTAGTGCATGGGTCTAGCTGAGTGACCTCCCTTCCTACATGGAGCTCGGTTATCTGTGCCTGTGGAAAGCAGGCCGTCCCATGTCTCCTTCCCCTGGGTCAAGTCACGAGCTAGAAGGTTACATTTATGGCAGATCCACTTAACTCCCTGACCAGCTAGAAAGTAATATTTTCTAATTCCTGCTCTGCTTGATGATTTCCTGCTGTTATTTCTTAAACTGATCTTCATAATTCATTTAGCTAACCCTATACCAGTTTCTTCCATAACCACTGTGGCCGAAGAAATTCAAGACTCTTCTGCCTCTTCTTTCAGAATCAGTCAGTGCACAAGGATGTTGCCATGGCTCCATGGCTGCAGTGGACTTCACTGATTTTCAGCTGGTGGAGCCGAGGGAGGTATTTTGCCCAAAGCATCTCAGAAATGCTTGTGATTTCAGTTTCCAACATGACTGTGAGCTGGGGAGTGAGAACGTGCCAGGAGTGTCAGTGACAGCTTTAGAAATGGATTGTTTGCATAAACTTGAAAACAGTACAAGCATAAATGTATTTCCTTTGTTTAACTTTTCACTCTTGTTTACTCGTCTTTGCTTCTAAAAGGCTTTGCAAGTAAACTCTGCAAATCATTAAGTTTCACAGGCATTAACTGGGGCTGGGAGTTCTGGGATCACTCCTCGGCCCTGCTGTCCGGGATCTGAGGCATGGGGCAGGGCTGTAAGGCTCTGATCCACAAGCCATTGGAACAAGTGGGAAGATTTTTGCTTACTTTGCCTTGGAAACCTTAGAAACCTCTGTGCCCTTGGGGTTTCATTGGCTCCCCATGGACAGCATCCATTTCCTTGGCGCTGTCATATGACGTCTGTAAACTATGTGACTCTCAGACCCTTTTCCATGTGCTTCAGAAGTGTGTGGACAATGCAGAAAAGTGATCTGGAAAATCAGACAGGGTCAGACTTCCTCAGTGCAGCTGATGAAAATGAAGGCTTCTATGGACTCTAGTGTTCTTTGCTAGAGAAAAACTACTTAGACTGGGAGTCATTGAGGGGAACAACTGTTTTTCAGTTCCATGTTTCACAACACCAGTGCTAGTTTTTGCGCACTGGGGAAGAGGGAAGGAGCTTCAACTATGCAACAAATGAAAATCTAGGTCTCCTGTTGCCTTTCCTAATAATTCCTCCTCCCCTGCATTTATGTAGTCAGCCACTTTATTAACCTATGCATGTGCCTCTGTGCTGTCCTTGTTCTGCATAGATTTAAACTGTATGTAGGTGTTGGTGGATGACTTTTTAAATAGCTTCTAAAACTACAAGCCTTCTCCTTGCCTCTTAGAGTATCTCTAGAGGACTACAAACCCTATGGCTTATCGTTGCAGAGAAAATTGTCAGAAGGCTCAGCTTCACCCTCATGCGAGCGCTGGAGTGTTCATAGGATTTCTACAGTTCTGGTATGCTGGACATGACTTGCCCAGGAAAAAGATCTACTTTTGCAGTTGAGGCTCTGAACTGACATGTGCCTGAGCAAAAGCAACATTGGAATTCCAGAACAATACTAGCCAAGTTACTGAAGCCCAAGTCTGCAAAGAATACTTTGTAGCTTGATTCCTGTTGAAATAAATAGGAAGGAAGTGTCTGAACATCTTTGTGAATGTGAACCCTTTCATATTCTGAAATGAAAATTTTGTCAATTTCCTACCTATCTAGTTTATTTAGACTAAAATTTTGTGAATGTAAGAACTGTTTCCTCCGTGCATATGAGTGGAGCCTGGCATGAACTTTGTTGCTGCCAAGTCCTCCAAGCACTACCACATGTCAGATGCATCACAGAGACTGTCAAATGAGCAAGAGTCTGCAGTGTGACAAGTTACACCTGCATTTTGGTCACTGTTTTTAGCCTGATTTCCTAAGGGGAAAGAAAGATTTATGTAGTCATGCTCTGTGTGACTGTTTCAGTCCTTATCCCTGCTTTTTGCCCCCATCACTTTTTACCCACAGCCCAGTTTCACCCAAATCTGAGAAAGTCTCACTTTTAGCAGGCTTTATGCAAATATATGGCCAGGCATTGGACAGAGACCTAACTACTCCTCCTAGCACTAACTACTCCTCCTAGCACAGGGAAAGCTAAGCTTAACCGCTGTTAGACATCAGAAAATGGAAGAGAGCAGGAAATGGTTAGAACACAGTGTAAGGCAAGTGGGTACCAGAGAATCCACCCTTCAATTAAAGAGACAATTCTATGTGGATGCTCTAGTGTTTAGCATGATGCACAGTGAATGATGATTTCCTCTCTGAGGATTTTTTCTGACTCTGAGGGCCAGTCTGGGGATTTCCAGACACATTAGGTCAAGCAATTTCTTGCAGAAGTGACCCCAGCAAGGTCAGGCTAATGATAAGTCTGTGGAACTGCTTGTGTCAGTAGTTGCCCAACATTGTGCAAACCCTTGTCCTCAGCAAATGAATACTCCTACCTGCCCCACGTCCTATTTGAGGAGCTATGACTAATCACCATTGCTCTATCTTGCAGGAAATGGGTATCTGATGTCAACATCTTATTTTCTGAAATCGTCTCTTACATCAAAACAAACCCTGAAGTCTTCTGACACAGGTTTCATTTGATACCATACACCTTATAGAACAATGTATGGTTATTACTTTTCCTTTCTCTTCTAAAGGCTGCAGAGGTACCAACAGTCCATTTCTGGGACACAATCCTTGGAGGAGAATATTAGCCCAGAGCCTCCAGTAAGCAAGGAGCATTTTACACATCTGTAATGTACATGGTCAACCTGGATCTTTTCCTTGTCTCCCAAACTAGAGAGCTGAGGTAGGTGGGATACTAAGCAATATTCAGACTTTGGTGAGCCTCTGACCTTGTCAGATATGTATTAACACTGTCAGGTACATAAAATTGTTTGGCATAACAGTGTGGTTATTGTAGCTTTTCCTAATCCTGCCTCCTTTACCTTTCTGTAAGTCAGTACCACTGTCTGCTCCAAAACCTCTACACCAGCTGCTTGTCCTATGCGACACTGGATGAAGCTTTTCCAGAGCTCCATGCTGGATCATCTAGTGGTCATATTGGGACAGCCTAAGAAGCAAGGAAAGCCCTTCTTACTCTCCAGGGTTGCTGTCTTCTTTGCTATATTACAGCTGCAAAGAGAAAAGCTGCTTCTAAGCTTGGATTGTGCATATGATAGTAAAAAGCTCAGTTGCTATCATTACTCATGAAGGATGACTAATGTGAAACTACTTCTCTTGAGCTGCCCGGTAGGTCCACATTTCAGCTTTGTTCAGTAAAGCACTTAAGCATGTGCTTAAAATTAAGTGTGCTGCTGACTGGAGGCCTTGGACAATAAATATACTACTGGAAAAGTATCTGGACCATACATTTATTAGTCTGTCTAAAAGCCCTGTTATTTCTTCTTCAGTTCTGAAGTAAATCACGTCTTTCAAAAGCCACAGTTGTGGGTAAATGTCTGATTTTGATAGGCGCTGCGTATTGCAGCTATTGCTGATTTTAACTAAACTTACCGATACTCACTACATGCACAAATAAGACACAGCTTGGCTCCTTCCAGTGGTTTGGTGTCTTTTGAGAAATCCCTCTTTGAACTACCCATCTGCAGGCTTTTTCTTTTTTCTGTCTGTGTGGCCATCCTGCAATTACCTGTAGGTTTATGATCCTTCTCTGGAGAGCAAGTTGGTTGGACAGTCTGATGATAAAGAAAGATGTGGGTGATAAAATAGGGCAGAGTATGATATCAGTTACATGTGTCACATGAGTGTCACTCCAGGTTTGCATTGTTGCAGCTTTGCTCTGGATCCAGCTTGAAGGTTTGCTATAAATGGCCTTTTTAATAATTTTGGAATTTAGTCTGTTGAATAAAAATCTACTATTGAGGGTTTGGGGACTTGGAGCAGCTCATTGGCAAAGTAAGTGGAAGGTAAACCTGAGGGAGTGGGAGCAAGAAACTAAAACGTGTTTTTAAAGAGTTCATAGCTAGCAAGGTCTTTCCTTAACCCCTGGTTCGATGCTGGGCAACAGTAAACAATGAAGAAGCTATACTTGCCTCTGAAATTAATTGACCATGCAAAGAAAGGCTGTAATTCCCTAAAGTGGAAAGATCTTGAGAACCTGCTTGAAATGTTGTGAAAAGGCAAGGGAAGTTCAGGCGAGTGCTTAAGCCCTCTTGGAAAACTGGGTTTCTATGAGGTGGAGGGAGAGCAGATCTCCAAAGCATTGCTTTCTTCTGAGGTGCTTATTCATAAAAAACATCTCTGATTATCCCCACACAAGGTCAAATGTTCAGTTCTGTGAAACCTCTTGAAAATAAGCAAGTAGAGAGATGAATTCAGGAGCTGAAGTGAACATGCACTAGTAATCAACATGAATCAATGGCATTGCCCAAATCTGAAGTCAGTGCAGAGCTGGGCCTTAAATCAGCTATTTTTAGCAGTCAGTAGTGCAAAAGCACAATCAGTCTATATTTACATCAGATAATATTTGTGTTTAGTGTGTAATTACCATCGACCCTCTTTACACATATAATTAACAGTTTGACATCACATCCCGCTGGGTTGACATCTGTAGAATTCAAAAAGGGCTCAGGATCTCCAAAGAGTGTTTTTGTTTCAGGTTAGATGTGGTCTGATTATCTAAATTAAAGACATGTCAAACCACATGAAAAGTTCAGGACAGAAGGTAACCACACAGGACGTGGCATGTGGGCCAGGTAATCACAGTGGTGGAAAGAATGGCCACACTTGCAAAGAGCCTACTCCTCTTTGGAAAAAAAATGCTCCTTTTTGTTTTTAGTAGGAAATAAAAATTAGTAAATGCAACCCCTGGCTGCAAGGAAGCACAAATAAAGCAAACCAGATGTTCATTAGCTAATCACTTGCAATTTTTCCCCCGCTTGTTCTTCATGGAGGAAAAGAAAATTGAGCATGTGGGAACTTGCCTGTTGAGAAAACATTTGGATCTTCAGTCATTTATCTGTTTCACCTCTGACTCGGTTCAGGCCTCCATTAAAAGGCAGGCGGGGTGCTATCAGAAAGAAAGGTCAGCGGGGATCACTGAAGATGCTTTTCAGCTGGGGCAACCCTTGAGGCTATCCTTGCTTTTGTGGGCACAGGGAATCAGTTAAAAACAAAACAGAAAATCAAACAAAAACCCAGTGAGTGCAGTGGAGCTTTGAACTACATCACTTGTGTTTGTCTTATTCCTAAATTACAGTGTCATTTTTGTACAGTGCTCATTATTATCACATACATACATCAGGAAGTGTGTTTATTACAGTGAATACCAATGAATCCCAAATGGCAAGCTGCTTATTTCCCAGTGTTATCAAAGGAAAGTAGCATAACCTTTATTCCCTTTGGACTGATGTTATTTTCCTCCCTGCATAAGATGAGACAAAAATAGGTACAAGTTTGTGCTGCAGTTTGTGGATTTTATCAGTAATAAAATGCTAGTGCACAAAGCCATCTATTTGCATGAGCATCAAACCACATGCCTCTCTGTAACGGTGTTACTGCATTAGGCAAAACTGCAGTAACTCAGCCAACACCTTTTTCATTAGTGCTACTTGCTTCATGCTTTAATAACATTAATTTAACAGTGTTAATTTTAATGTACAATGACATAATGGTTCCTAGGAACCTGGCACTGCACCATAGGGTGGCCAGGTGTAGGATCTTGCTTACAAACAAGTTGAACCGTCCTCATAGTATCTTAGCTGTCATACGAAAACTGGTACACTATGAGCTAGTTTTCATGGGAGCATTAGTCTCGGAGAGCTCAAACAGCCTTTCTCTTTAAGGGTGAGGTTGTATTCGGGTTTTATTTTCCTTTCATGCTTGTCGCACTGAAGTTCATGGTCATTTTGCTCCTATGGGAAATGAGTTCCACAGCTATGGGCCAGCCAGCAGGAGACTGATTCTGTGCAGGGATCTCTGTTGAGGCCGGCAGACCTGTGATTCCTTCAAGAGAAGTCACAGTCAGAGTGAGGTGGCATCCTCAATAATTTGTGCAAGTCTAGGGAGAATTTACTGCAAACCTGGCAGCTTTCTTGGGTTAGATAGCTGGGCTTTCCAGGCAAGAGGAATACAATAGGTCCTACCTACCTTGACATCAGCAAATTGTTTAATGTTGTGCTGTTGCATGTTTATCACATAACCTGGAGATTAGAATGAGTACTGTTAAGACATTTGAAGAACTGAGCAACAACAAGTAGCATAAAAAGGGAAAGTATCTGGCTGGGTACATGAGCGGAGTTCTTCAAGGATTCATCTTGGGGATGGATCTCATTTAACGTTTTCATGAATGACCTTGGCACAAAACATAGCATGTTGCTAAAGTCTGCTGATGACACAAACCTGGGAGGCGTGCCATACAGAAAGAACTGGATGACCTTGAAGACTGGAGTAATGGAAATGAGATGGAATCCAGTAGTGCAAAATGCAAAGTCATGAGTTCAGGGAGTAATAACAATTTCCACTATAAACTAGAGACTTGTCAGCTGTAGATGACAAAGGAGAAGGAATAAGTGTGGATAGCTCAGTCACAGGACGGACTCTGAAAAAGGTATGTACAACTTCAAATATATGCCGAGAGGTGTTTCTTCCAGGAGAAGGTAGGTATGCCATTTCCCAGGAACTGGAGAAGCCTCATGTGGCATCTTATGGGCAATTCTGATCTCAGTTTTCTTGAGCTGTAAGTTTGATTTGGACTGTGTAGAGAAAAGAATGGTGAAAATGGAGGATGGAAAGCTTGTCCTTTGCAAGAGTGAAAGAGCTAAGATTTTAACCTACACAAATGAAAGCTGAGAAGAAGGGTCGTGGCTATACATCTGTACAGCAGAATGGTAAACATCAGAGAGGAAAATTAGCTATATAAGTTAAAGAACACAAGGCAAATTGGGTGCAAATTTGTCTGAAGCTCAAATGAGAGGAAAGTTTGTGACTATGCAGAGCAGGGATGCTCTGAAACAACCTTCCAGTGGGAGTAGGGGACAAATAACCCCTTGTAAGAACAAGCTTGGCATGTTTGTGGAAAGGATTATAACACCTGGGCTTAAAGCATATAGACTTTGGAGGCTGCTTCCTGGGGAGTGCTGAACCTTGCATGAATTAGCATTCAGTATTATTTAGACCACTGGTCATATCAGAAATCATTTTTCATAGCTAGTAATTTCCTTACCTGGATGGGACTCTGTTTTCAAGGGGCTAACATCATATTTGGAAGGAGCAGTAAGCCAGTCATGTCTCAGGGTGTTTTAATATTTACTCAGGTTTGTATAGTTAGAGGTTGGTGGGAATCAGATATTTTATGTTTTGACTCCCTGAACACGTATGTGATTAATCTGGTAAATGGATACTGCACTGGATCCTGTGGTTTGTGTGTTGATTCTGAGTGTGGTGTGTCTTTTGAGTGTTTGAATTGGTTTATGTTCCTGGGTGTCTACCTGACCTGATTAATACTCCCAGGTTAATGCAAATGCAAACAGAGACCACAAAGGAAGCTTGGCCAAAAATTGCATATTGCACAGCATGTAACTGGCTATCATTGCCTTCATCAGATAAATAGGAAATGAAGTATATTAACCCAGCAGTGATCAGGGAGTACAGTTCTTAGTCTTGTGACTGGTGGCTAAAAATTAAGTATTTAGGTCCGAAGTAGTGATAACAGGGTAACTTCAGTATTGTTATTTTCAACTGCTAGGCAAAACCACCTCCTTGTCTTTGTTGCATCCCCTGTTGTATCCCCTGAACCAAGCTTCCTGTGGGACTCTGAAGGACCTTTTATCCTTCCTTTAAAAACAGAGCATTCTACTCCAGAACTGAGAAATTCCAGCTTAAACAAACCTAGCTATCCTCTAAACTGAATTTCCCAAGACTGGTCAAAAACCCCCTATGTACTGTTCAAAATACAAACTGAAAGAGAAACTGAGAGAGATGTCAGTGAAATCCTGGCTCTGGAAGAGCTAGCAGGAATGTCTCCAGCCACTCCTAGAGGGGTAAATTTCACAGGTACTTTTGAAAAGGTGACTGTTCACTTCAAAAGAGAGGAAAATAAATTAGAAGAAGTTAGAAATGGTTTCAGAATAAGAGATTTCTCTCCCTGCATGTAGCCTGATGCACTGACCCCATGCAACTTCAGCAAGTGCTGAAAACAAAAACCTCCAGCTGGAAAGGTGGGCTCATTTTACTGCTATGACTCAGTCTAACAAAGCGCAGCACAAGCTTGTCTTGAATCAGCAAACACTTGAAACTACTTTTCTAAATACTGGCCCATAGCAATTCCTAAAAACTCTTTCCTCTCCATCAGCCTACCCTTTGACTTGCAAACCGTCACCTACTTGGAGCTGCTTAGGTTGTGTGTTATTTTCTGGTACCTTGCAGCGTCCTGCAGTACTGTATTTAGGAGCTTGTATAAATTCTGATCCAGTATTTCACTTTTGAAGTCCTGCACTGTGGACATTTCTATAGCATAGCCCAGCACATCTGGCCATGTTTAATACCCCTAGGGAAAGCATGTCTGTTTAACACTCAGGTCTCTCTTCCTTTGCTTTGCTAACCAAAGTGTGGAGCTCCACAAAAATATCTGAAGGGATAATTGATGCAAAGAGCAAAATTTGTGTAATGTGAAGTAAGGAAGAAGCCAAAGACAAGCTGAAGAAAGCTTTTTGGCCTACAGCTTTCCTCTCACTTGATCTGATGTAAAGTACAGAGAGTACTTAGCATTCCTATGGAGATGGGCAAACACTTTCTTCTGTAGATGATAATTGCCATGGTACTCTACACTATGTTCTTTACAGCGTATATGAAGTGGAGACTGAACAAAGTGGATTAGATAGTGAATCAAGTTGGAGGTTTTCATTAGGCGCAACTCATGGCAGAAGGACTGAGTGAAAAGAAGTAGCTGAAAATAAACAATAAATGTGAATTTTCCAGTCATTTGGCATTGCCTTCCTTGCAGGGAAGTGAGCCCAACCTGTCCTGCCATAGCTGTCTATGAGCGGAGAGTCAAAGGTTTTCAACTCTTTCTTTACAATCTTTCATGAGTGAAGCTCCTACATCATCTCTAGGTGCTCCAGGAGCTGCCATTTAAAAAACACTGCTAATTAAGAAGATGCCTGCATGTCCCTGGTGAGGGAGAGCTCACAAAGACCTGTTGTCCCCACAGGATCAGCTCCTTATAATGATGTAGCACATTTAGTCTGTAAAGACTCTTCATTGTTGAGAAGTCAGCCCTGCCTTCCAAGAAGCTTAGTTGAGGATACGGAGAAGAAGCTGTGATGAACTCATGGCACTCTAATTCCCTGGCTGAGGAGGTATGTAAGGAGGGAGGCTTTTGCTGTGCTAAAGAGACCAGAATTTACTGGGCTGCTGAAGCAGAGAGGGGCAGTATATCTACTGCTCTCTTTGCCCAGGGCGTGTTGGCTTTTCCTACAGGTTTTGATTGCACCCTTCATTAAAAGAGCCATTCCTCCCTCCAAATTAGGTGGAATCCAGCGCTGAAAGAATCCAGCCCACGTCCCAGTTTATTTCTCCATAAAACATCTGTATTGTTCTTCCAGGATGGCTCTGCCAAATGAGTCCTCAATAAACCCAAAACCTGGCAATAGACAAAACGCTAAAAAGCGCCTTTTTAATATGGAAAAGTATCCTGCAGTGTCGCAATCTTCCAGTGGAGACCACCCCCTACCCCTGAGAAACGCAGAATAGCACCAGGCCCACAATTTGCCTGGGGTAAAGCAGCAGAGCTGGGCCTGTGCTGATTTACTCCAGCCAGAGGATCTGGCCTATAGTTTCTTGGGATTTTTTTTCTTTTGTATTTTTCCTTAAGATCCTTAACTTCTTTTTCCTTTTTTTTTTTTTTCCCTGTGGATAGGAGCTTTGCAAGTTCCTTCTTTTATTGTTAGCTCATTTGGCAGGAGCGGCCAAGCAACAGAAGTGTTTTATTTGGAAATAGTTGAGGGGGAAGTCGACAGTGTCCGAGCTCTATTCTGATTGCATGAGCTCTGGGAGGTTTTCACCTCTGCTTCCAGGCTGCACCAGGCTGGGATTATCTCATTTGATTTCATTGGATCTGTGTGCAGTTAAGAAGTGGGGAAAATTAAAGGTTAGTGAAGTTTGCCTTTGTGTCACACTAGAAGCTTTTAGTTACTTAAGTGTAAAGTGCTCGCTCTCTTCTCCTTCTCTGTAGACTGAAATATCATGCAATGTTCTAGCTAGCTGATTTGAAAGCAAAAAATGACTTGTACAGATTATATTCCACTGCAGAAGAGATCTTGGGAAAGAAGCAGGAGAAATGCCTATATTGGCTAAAGTGGGGGAAATGCAGAGTGTGAAAGGCACTGATAGCTGAATCTTCTCCATCTGAATATTGCACTCAGAAACTCTCACTCTTTTATGGCCAGCTATAATACATGCTATTATTTTGATCTGTGATGTTGCCTATGTCTGTTGATTTCTTTCCAGATCTTTAAGACCCCCTTCACAAAAGCTCCACTCAGCAGGGATTAAAGGCTCCACTCAACAAAGACTCAAAATAAACCAGAAACAGTGCATAAATGCCGGCAGATCTTTTCTCTTTTTCTCCACGCTTGAGGCTCTTGTGAATCGGTTGGGATCTGCCCCGTTTTGTGCAGTGCTAAGTGCACACATGAGCTGAGGTTTGTCTTTCCTGCTGTGCTCTGCAGGGCTCATCCAAAATAGCTCAGGGCCAGATTTCTAAGAATTCAGCACCCACAGACAGGGCCAAGTAAGGAAGTCAGGAGTGATCTTAATGTAATGAGTAGGTAATGACTTGTGGCATGGGGAGTAGCTGTGTATCTGTGTATGTCTATGTGGGTGTAAAATGATTCACCCAAAGCCAAGGAGGCCCTCAGTGTGAGCACCAAGATTAGCCTTTCAGAGTATGGTTTCAAGAACCCAGCACTCTGGCCTGGGAGCCCTTCATTTTCCACCAGCACAGGTGTGATGAGATTTTCAGCGCATGGTGCACAAGGGCGTGCTGAGCTCTTCTGAAAATATGGCCGCTCCTTGTTGTGTCTCAGTGGAAATGGGGTTACTCAGGGAAGCTCATCCTCTAAGTGCTGAGCTGTTAAGAAGCCAGCCCTGACCCTGATAGCCTCACTGACCTGGGCTGAGTATGGAGACTCTATGCACCTTCAAAGCTTCACAGCCACAGCCTGGCAAAAGGTTTCCTACTTAACTGATGAGTTAGTAGAGTTAATTAATTGATGCTTCTAAGACAATGTGATGATAGAAAATGCTGTTTACCAGATAAATATTACTAGGGCCCTGTGGGCAATTCAAATGTGCTATTCCCTGCAGGGACTGAGTTGTGTCATTACTACAGTGTCATTACTGTAGAGCTGATTAAATGACTGTCAAATGCTTTCACACCACCACGAAACCAATACTTGTCATCAGACAGTGCACTTTCCCAATCAGCTGCTGCATTCTCTATAGCCAGTCAGTCCCTAGATCAGGGACTGGGGTCTCTAGAATTGCAAAAGCCTTTTGTAAATAGTGAGTTGATTTTATTTTGTGACTGTTACTTTTAGCCTTCAGCATGTGTTCAGGCCATCTCCTAAGAAGTGTTTTGTTTAAAACCATAAGTACCACTGATTTTTTCCTTAAAGTAAAAGTGTTGGATAGAGTGGCACATCAGGAGTTTGGGTTTCATGTAAGATCAGGGAAGATCTGCAGTAAAATCATGAGAATTGGAAACAGAGGGGTTTTCTTTCTGAAAGGACCAGCACAGCTCGATGCACAGACGTTCCAGAGAGCAGCTCCTTTGCTGGTGCAGCTCCAGCTCTACCAATGCCAGGGAAAGGATGCAAATTTACGGCTGCTGAGGCTCATTGCTGATCAGTTTCTTCAGTGTTTTAAGGACCAGTGGGAAGAAGCAGCTGATGTGTTCTTCAGTGTTTTAAGGACCAGTGGGAAGAAGTAGCTGATGTGGTGCCTTGCTGGAGACACATGCCGGCTAGTGAGCACAGCATTAATTGTCTCCCCAGAGAGCTGCCTTCTGCATGATGGAGAAGAGGGAAAGCTGAACCCCTTTTCTTCCTGCCCTTCACTTTAGGGGTGGTGCACAAAGGGAAGTCCTATAGATTCTGTTCAACACAACATTCAAATAGGGAGGGAAACATTTCAGCATGGAAAGCTATGCCTTTGCCCCAGCTCTTGCATCCAAACAAGCACAGTCTGTGCCTGCTGTATTGAGTCAGGCTTTCAGGTCACCTGGAAAAGAAGGCTGGCTTTGGAGACAAAGATCCTGGCTTTCTTTAAGGAGGGGTCCTTGAGACCCTGTGCATGGGGGATTCTCTCTATATTTTGGGGACAGGATGTCTGCTGTGCTTTCCTTCTGTGCTTTCCTGCTGAAATACCACATCACAGTGCTTCCTGGGGTCAGCCCAGCAGTGTCCATCCAGCCGGCACACAGAAAGCACAGCTATTGGAAAAGCGAATATAATTTTAAAGTTGGCCTGAGAAGCCTCCATCTAGTTTTCAGGGTTCCAGAATGTTGTTTTATTAGGATTACAGTCTTGTTCTTCTTAGGTTTCAGCAGGCGTTTATGACTGTTACAACAGGAATGAAAAGCTGGGGCTGGAATCGGCATCGCTTTCTCCTGCCAGGCGCAGGGTTCACGGTGGAGGCCAGACATATGTCTTTCTCCCACAGATGCTACTTTTTTTCTGGATGGGGAGGTGAGCTCTGTCCTCTCCCTTGAAGAGAGGGCTGGCAGCAGCTCTGAGATGAGATGTGGGGGCTGCACAGGGGGCCCATCTGCTGAAGGTAATTGCCCTGTTGATTCACATCATTCTCCTCTGCCCTTTACAAAGAGGAGAGACCAGGTCCTGGCAAGGCTGCAGAGAAGGTCATGTTTGTGTAGGATGCTGTAGGATGCCTTGTGTTGTTCCTGTCTCCTTTCTCCCATGCCCCATGGACACACTTCCCTGGAGGCTCTGAAGTTAGCAGAGGGGATTGGTGAGGGAGAGAGCACTTCAGGGCCAAAACCATCTGTGCCTATAGAGATTTCTCCCTCTGTTTTTTTCCAGCCTGCACTATTCCAGACATTCACCTATCCATATTTCTCTCTCTGCAGGTCAAAACTTCTCCTCAAGGGCTCCTGAGCCTGAGAGGAGTTCTCTGTCTCCGCAGAGTCCATGTTGTCTACATGTGAGAGGCACAGGCATGAAAGTAAGGGTAAAAACAGCTCCCACAAGTCCCATACTATCCTTTTAGGCCTTGTGGCTGTACTGGTTTGGGGAGCTAAATCCCCCTCATTGTCCCCAGAAATTAAGGAGTTCAGCCTGCCTGAATGGCCCAGCTTGGGGGGAAGAACTCAGCCCTCTTCCTGGGTAATTTCTGGCTACAGGACAGTTGGGCCCTCTGCACAGTAATAATTAGCAGACAGATCCTGCTGATTTGGGAAACTCATCTGAGGGTTTGTTCGTGTGTTTGTTGTTTTTATGAGAAGGTCCATATGCCTTTCAGATTTTGTTATTTTCAGAGAGCTGATGATCTGAGGAACAGAGTTGACATCGTTGGTTGTTTTCTTGGCCTGCTTTAAATAGCAGATGTAGGTTGGTAGAAGGGCTACAGCTCGTTATACTGATGGAATTTGATGAGTTTTATTGCAAAGACATTAGGGCAGCTCTCAATCCAGAGAGAAAAGAGAAGGCTTTGTACCTGGTGGGTACTGATCATCCATCAGTGCTCCCCTTCATGTGTTGGATCATATCCAGGAGGCAATATGGGAATTTCTACATGTAGTTAAAGTTTATGAGACTGCTTGCCTGAATGCATGCTTGTGTGAGCATGTGTGTAGTGGAACAAGGTTCTCTAGCACAATACTTAGACCAAATCCTGTTTCATTAGTGGGATAAGACAGATCAAGCACCAGCTGAATATGATCCTCAGGGTCTGCCCCTATAGTTTAGACACCGTTTTTACAGCATACACAGTAACTGCCAATGCACATAATATATGATTTACTCTGAAACCCTGGATGACCTGGATTTTCCAAATCAGAACCTTCTTTTAAGTCTTAAGATAACAATGCCTAGTAATTCATGCATTTGCTGATCTCTGGGGCAGTTCTAGTTCAATGCTGGCTTCTTCATAGGGGATGGAAATCCTATCCAACTCGCAGTGCATCTGATTGTTACTCTGAAATGTGTGCTCACTCGAGGTGTTTAAGAAACAGGCAGTGGAGTTTGAGCCACAACTTTATCATCAGGGAGCACAGATATTCAACTCTAAGTGCTTGCTAAGTCATGTGTCTTCTTTCAGCACTCTTCTCCTCCTGCTGAATAGCCATATTTAGTGTGGTTTTTATCAGGATTTTGAGATTAAGTTTCTCTCCCTTTTGCTAGCAGAGCTCCCCATAAATGGGAGCTAGCAGCCTCATTTTATAACTGTTTCTAACCTAATGAGGGCATAGCATCAGAATTTTGATGCTCCTTTTGGGGTCCTGTTTGTGAAACCTGCTACCATGATCCTTAGAAAAACTACCCCTCCTTATTCCTGGTTACACTTGCCAGTATTGACCTTTCATTTACTGCATCCCTGTTGCCCCCTGAGGCGACTCCTCCAAGTCTTTGATCCACCAGATTTCACCAAGCCAGGCTGCTGTAGCTGACCTTTGCCTAGTTAGTCCTCCCGTGCCCTGACCAGCCTTTTCGGCTGTTTTCCACTCTTATCTCACTTTGAATTAGTCTCATTCAAATATGAATGGGCAGAGAAGTCTTGAGGAAGATGTCCTGGGTTCAGCAGTGCCCTATGCAATGTCCGTGACTATAGTAGGATGTTGTATTAGTCCCATAGTCATCTTGTGGTTTGTATATCGTTTCCTCAGGTATGATATTCTGATCTTCCTGTTATTGATAATGCCTTTGTACTTTGTGCCTCAGGCATTCAGTTAGAAATACTTCTGCATTTTGCAGCAGTGTTGGCAAAGGCAGTGTTAAATGCAGTCACTCCACAGCTGATACTGAGAATTTGTCCAGTGACATCCCTTCAGTTCAGTTGTTCTGTCAGTACAACATGTTATCAATCATCTGCATTTTAGCCAATTTATCATCCACTTTACAACACTTGTCTTGTCCCTATCTTCTGCATGTTAACTATTAATTTTGTGTGGCAATATATTTGTATAGAGTAGCCTGGTACAAAAGCCTGACGTTCTTATACCCAGATTCAAGTTTTTTCTCTATGTCACATTTTGCCATCGCTGTCTTTATTCTTTACCCATTTCTTTTGAAGCTTTGTATAATATTGATATTGGTGTTGTGAGCCTGTGAGTGATCCTTAAATAAAGGATAAAGGCACTCAATTTTCTTTTCTCTAACGTATCAGTTTCAATATGATAAATCTCATCACCAGATTTGCAATTCCACATGTAGTTTCTTTCAGTATTCGGACCTGGCTTGGCATTGCTTCCTCCCAACTCAAGCACATTTGGGATTGAGTGCACCCTCAGCAAGTCACCGATGATACCAAGCTGTGTGGTTCAGTTGATACACTGGAGGGAAGGAATACCATCCAGGGGGATCCTGACACGCTTGTGAGGTGGGCTGATGCCAACCCTATGAAGTTTAACCATGTCAAGTGGAAGGTCCTACACCTGGGTCGGAGCAATCCCAGGCACAGCTCCAGGTTGGGCAGAGAAGAGATTCAGAGCAGCCCTGC